>WBNM01015316.1:7291-26761 GCA_013399055.1 Ramphastos sulfuratus | reverse complement strand
GTACACAGTAGAACTGTACACAGCATCTTCAGCAAGATGGTTTTCATCTCTTGGATCCTGCTGCTTCTTCAGGGGGACTGCTTAGTATTAATGAAGGCAGTTTGGAAGGTCCAATAAATTACAGCTGCTTTTCTTTGCAGCTATTGTTGCCTTCCTCAAAGAATTAGTGAGGGGTGACTTTATTTTCCCTCAAGCCATGCTGTTTGCCATGTCACCTTCATCCAGGTAGTTTATTACAACTTTCTAACCACTAATTTAACGAGTTTACTTAATGCCGAAATAAGCCTTTGAAGTCTGGAATTATCTCTTTGCTCCCAAAGCACAGAGTGATCATTTCCATGCCAGTAAAGGAAAAAAAAAAAATTACTGAGGGAAATTGTGCAGTAATTTTAGTCTTAATTTAGTTTTCAATCGATGAGAAAAAAGTTTCTTGGTATTTCGAAGTGACAAGGAAAGATTTTTCTCTACTCTCACTTGCCCAAACTCCTCCACTGCAACATATGAAAACATTTGGTAATGTGGGGTTTGTGAGGAACCTCTTAAGAGCTTTTCTCCCTTTGGAACATCAACTTTTGACAGGGGCTTGTAGTGATAGGGCAATAGGCAACTTTTGACAAGGGCTTGTAGTGATAGATGATTTGAGCTGGAAGAGGGGAGATTGAGACTGGAAATTAGGAGGAAATTCTTTCCAGTGAGGGTGGTGAGACACTGGAAGAGGTTGCCCAGGGAGGTTGTGGATGCTCTTTCCCTGGAGGTGTTCAAGGCCAAGTTGGATGAGGCATTGAGCAACCTGGGCTGGTGGAAATTATCCCTGCCCATGGCAGGGGGTTTGGAACTGAATGATACGCAAGGTCCCTTCCAACCCAAACCATTTTATGATTTTATGATTCCTTGAGCAGGAATTGGATGGGCACATTAAGTGGTTGGCACACCAGACCTTCAGAAGAGGCTGGAGGACCGTAAAGAGTTGGAGAGACATTTGGCAATGGTCTTGAAGCAGATGAAAAGCACAGAGAGAGTTTATGGACCCATCTGCAGGAGGGAGGTGGCAAGCTTGATGGTTCAGCAAAGCTCAGTTGAATCCCTCCTAGTCAGGGTACATCCAAAGTTAATCACTAGGAGGGATGTTGGTATTTTTATCTCTGCATTTATATTTTATGGAACCATCTGGTCCCATTAAAGCTTCACAAGTCAGCTTAGATTGTATTGAGTTTCCCAGGAACTGAGAGGAAGGGGAGCAAGAGTAGGTGAGGTGTGGGGATGAAACATGTCTCAGTGCTGGGTTTGCACCAATAAACTCGACAGGCCAGCAGGGTGAGAGGGATGATGGAGATCTGGAGTGCAGCATTTAGCTCCTGAGTGGCAGTGGGCTCCGTGCTGTGATGCCCTGCAGGTAGCTGGCTTTCTAGCTCTGATGTTCCTGTCCAGTGCATCAGCATCTTCTCCTCCAGGGTTACTCAGAGAGAAGGAGATCTTGATGAAAGTGACAGCTTGAAAAATGGCTCAGCCCAAAGGCAAGTGTCCTTCCCAGGCAGGGGCTGTGAAGAGTTGCTTCAGGACATTAATATCTCCAGCAGGTCCCACCCATGGCCCCATCCTAGCGGGGTGCATAAAGTGGTCCAGCTACTTCATTTTCCACTTTGGTCCTGTCTGTCATTAGCTTTTGCAAAGCCAGCTGCTGTCAGGAGGGGACCTGCAGCCCTGGCACAGGCAGGTTTGCTGCTCGGGTCGTTGCTCTTCTGCTCCAGCAATGCCAACCCTGGGAGCAGAGCAGCTGCAGAGTTACTGAGACTTGGAGCTTTCCCCTTCTTGTTTTGGTGTCTGCTTGCTTGGGCAAGGCTCTTGGAGACTGCTGGGCCCTTCCCCATCCTGTATGGTGCCTTTCCAGGGCTATGGCCTGCATAAACAGGAGCAGAGGGGCAGGTGTGGGCTAAATTGCCTTCTGCTCCACAGCACTGGTGGCTGGCCCAGAGCTGGCCTGGATCACACTGAGCTTCAGTGGCAGTCCCCAGAGTGTCTGCCTGGGACACGCTCCCAGTGTGCCTGCCTGGGACATGCACCCAGTGTGCCTGCCTGGGACATGCTCCCAATGTGCCTGCCTGAGACATGCTCCCAATGTGCCTGCCTGGGACATGCTCCCAGAGTGTCTGCCTGGGACACGCTCCCAGTGTGCCTGCCTGGGACATGCTCCCAGTGTGCCTGCCTGGGACATGCTCCCAATGTGCCTGCCTGGGACATGGTTCCACTGCACTGGGATGTGAGCAGTTGTGCTACCATCATCTGCTTTCCAGTGTGTTCCCAACAAATCTGCTGATGGGGATGGAATTCTTGGGTAGTTTGGATTTTAGCAAGCACCTCAGGTGTCATCAGAATTCAACAGCAGAAACATTTTTCTTTCAGATGCAAACAGAACTTGCTGTTCCTGGCTGGGTCCCATGGTCCCCTGTGGATTTGAAAGGCACAGCCCAAAACTTCTGTTCATTCCTTCTAGAGAGTGGTTTATGTTTCCTCTGGAAGTGTTCTTGCAACACCCTGGGGTTTTATCAGACACCTCCAACCACAGTCCACCACTTGGTGAAGCTGGGTGTGCTCTTCCTCTGCAAATCCATCACTTGCAGCACCAGGGTATGGTCTCTTGAGGATGTAGCTCAAATGCTGGGTTCAGTTTTTGGCTTCTTGCTCCAAGAAGGACATTGAGAGGCTGGAACAAGACTAGAGAAGGGCAACAAAGCTGGGGAAGGGTCTGGAGAACAGGACTGGGGGGGAGCAGCTGAGGGAGCTGGGGGTGTTCAGTTTGGAAAAGAGGAGGCTGAGAGGAGACCTCTTTGCTCTCTACGGCTCCCTGCAAGGAGGTTGCAGTGAGGTGGGGCTTGGGGTCTTCTCCCTACTATCAGGTGGCAGAAGGAGAGGAAATGTCCTGAAATTGTGCCAGGGGAGGCGAGTTGGAGATGAGGAACAATTTCTTTGCTGCAAGAGTGGTCAGGGATTGGCACAGGCTGCCCAGGGAGGTGGTGGAGTCCCCATCCCTGGAGGTGTTGAAGAAATGTGTGGCCATGGCTCTTTGGGACATGTTTTAGTGGCCATGGTGGTGCTGGGCTGCTGGTTGGACTGGATGATCTTAGAGGCCTTTCCCAACACAATCAATTCTGTGATTTTCTTCCATGATTCCACTCCTTGCTTTCTGAGGGACTAGGAATGAGTGTCCTACAAGGCCTTTGAGATGCAGATGAAGATACCTTCAAGGGAATCTGCTGGTTCCTTGGCAGAGGGAGCCTTTTGCAAGCCCAGAGGGCATCCTCTTTACAGAAAGTGCTGTTTCATGGTGGTAGCTTGGCCCAGCTTATCTTGGTTGTGATTTTCCCTCTTGCTCTTGAGTACCTGTGAGGGTCTGGTCTTTGGGGCAACTGCTCTTGAGCAAAGAATTGGAGCAAATAATTCCTGAAGGAATTTATTCTTTGAATTCCTCAGTCTAGGGATAGATCTGCTGGGAAGTTGCTGTTCCCTTCCATTTATTAATCATGGAGTAATATGCTAATGCACATTGAAGCACTGTTAGAAAGCAGTTGCCATTCAAACAGCTGGGCTGGGTGGTGAGCTCAGGGTGGCAGATGTTGGTTGTCATCCTCACCCTGCTAGGAGTGCCTTGGTTTTTGGGGATAGAATCATAGAATCATAGAATGGTAAGGTTGGAAGTGACCTCAAGGAATAGAATCATAGATTCATAGAATCAGTCAGGGTTGGAAGGGACCACAAGGATCAGCCAGTTCCAACCCCCCTGCCATGGGCAGGGACACCTCACACTAGCTCAGGCTGGCCACAGCCTCATCCAGCCTGGCCTTAAACACCTCCAGGGATGAGGCTTCCAACACCTCCCTGGGCAACCCCTGCCAGGCTCTCACCACCCTCATGCTGAACAACTTCTTCCTAACCTCCAGCTTGACTCTACCCATTTCTAGCTTTGTCCCATTCCCCCCCAGTCCTATCACTGCCTGACAGCCTAAAAAGACCCCAGATTTCTTGTAAGGTCACAATAAGTCTTGCAGCACATATCAGAGTGTGCAAACCAGAACCCAGGAGCTTCACTTGGACTTAAGGAGAAATTTTTTTGCTGTGAGGATGGCAGAGCACTGGAGCAGGCTGCCTAGAGAGGTTTTGGAGTCTCCTTTGGTGACTTTCAACACCTGGACATGGTCCTGTGGAACCTGCTAGGAGTGCCTTGGTTTTGGGGAGTAAAATCATAGAATCATACAATCAGTCAGGGCTGGAAGGGACCACAAGGATCAACCAGTTCCAACCCCCCTGCCATACCCAGGGACACCTCACACTAGATCAGGCTGGCCACAGCCTCATCCAGCCTCGCCTTAAACACCTCCAGGGATGAGGCTTCCAACACCTCCCTGGGCAACCCCTGCCAGGCTCTCACCACCCTCATGCTGAAGAATTCCTTTCTAACATCCAGTCTGAATCTCTCCATTTCCAGCTTTGTTCCATTCGCCCCACTCCTATCACTACCTGAAACACATTCTTTGATGCTCACACACTGTCTAGGTGCAGGTTTTGCAGGAGATGTTGCACACAGCTGCATGCTGCTCACCCCTGATTTTCCAGCCCTGCTCTCTGCTGAGCTCTGGGTTTAGGGAGGATGAGAGGGGTAGAGCTGCTTATAGCTTTAAAAGACCCTCCACTCCTCAAAGGCCAGGGGGAGTTGGAGCTCTTGTTATTATTTAAGTGGCTTTCCAGCTGCTACCTCTCTTCCTGTCATCTCACTGCCCATCTTTGATTAATGACTGGACCATCCATTCCAGCACTTCCCTCTCTCCTTCACTTAATTCCCTTTTTTTTTTTTTTCCCTCCCTCCCCCTTTCCCCTCCACTTCATTTTTTTTCCCCTCACACAAACTGCTGATCTAAATGTTCAAAATAAATTATGCTGAATAATGGATGAAGACAGCTGCATAATTTATGGTGCCACAGGGTGAGGTGAAGCTGGGTGTGCTCTTCCTCTGCTTCATGCCCCCTGTGCCAGCCTGAGCCCTTTCTCCAAGCAAATCAAGGAGGTGGTTTTGCCAGTTTGCTGGTGGCCACTCTTTAGAGCCCACATAAACCCACAGAAGGGATGTAGCACTGCAGGATTATGCACGTGGGGGTGTTGTGCCCACTGGAGGTAGGAGATATTGATTGTCAGCCCTTGGAAGCTGGTCCCTGCCTGCTAGGGCAGAGATAATGAGGTCTAATTAGTCAACCCTTGAAGGCCNTAGATGATCTTTGAGGTCCCTTCCAACCTTACCATTCTATGATTCTATGACTCCTTCTTATTCTGCTGTTCTGGAGCTGGACCATGCTGTTAGAAGAGCATTTAGAATAAGTAGGCAGTGGTGGGCTTCTCAGCTTTGAGGTCTTCCTTGATAGATTCATAGAACTGTTTCAGTTGGAAAACATCTCTAAGATGATCCAATCCAACCATCCATGGTCACTAAAACATGTCCCAGAGTGCCATGGCCACACACTTCTTGAACACCTCCAAGGATGGGGACTCCACCACCTCCCTGGGCAGCCTGTGCCAATCCCTGCCCACTCTTGCAGCAAAGAAATTGTTCCTCATCTCCAACCTAACCCTCCCCAGCACAATTTCAGGACATTTCTTCTCCTATCACCTGGTCCTAGGGAGGAGAGCTCAAGCCCCACCTCATTCCAACCTCTTTGCAGGGAGTTGCAGAGAGCAATGAGGTCTCCTTTCAGCCTCCTCTTCTCCAGACTAAACCCCCTCCAGCTCCCTCAGCTGCTCCTCCCCAGCCCTGTTCTCTAGACCCTTTCCTGCCCTTCTCTGAACACCCTTCAGCACCTCTATGTCTGCTGTTGTGGAGCAGGACTGTGCTTGTGGAAGAGACTTTCACTTCAGGATGAAGGATTAAGCTTCTCAATTCTGAGGTCTTCCTCTGTCAGTGTGAGGAAGTCTTTTGGAGTCCTGGTGGTAGTCAGGATGGTTTATTGTGGCAAGTTGAGGCAATTGCTTCTGATTTGTAGATTATACCCCAAATTCCTCTGTGTAAGGATATCAGATATAATTATAATGCTCTGAAATCAAGTACTTCAACCTTATCAAAAATAACATTTTGATAATTTTTTTTTTCTCTCCCTCTTCTTCTCCCCTGAAAATGTCAACACAATCAATAGGTTCTTGCAAATGTTTTGATTTCATTAAACACAGCAGATTGTTCTGCTGGCGTGCCTTAACCCACATTAAATATCCTTTTTCCCATATTGGGCTGAACTTAGATAATAAGGTTACCTTTGACAGAGCCCCGTGGTGATGAAGTGGAGCTTTTTAGCAACAGGCCCCCCCTGTTCCTTTAGGGGAAGAATGAAAAAGCAGTGGAGATGACTGAGACAGCGAGGGGAAGGAAAAAAGAGAAACCCAGAGACATCATTTTTCCTCTCTCTGAGTTTATTATCCCATCCATTTGCCTCTGTCTTTTTTTCTGATCTCTTGTCCATCAGCAGCTAAAACCTAATTCTGGAAGGAATAAATACAACTTGAGTAAATTAAGTGAAAAGGCTGCACAGAACCCAATTACTCTCTGTCCCCCTCCCTGACGCTTGGGAACAGAGTTCATTTCCCTCTAATGAACAACCTGGTGAGTGACAGCCTGGCAAAACCAGCTGTGGTGGGAACTGCTTCAGCCTGCCATGTGGAGCAGTTGGGAAGGGTTGTGTCCCTGGAGATGTGGGGCTGCAGGGACTTCCCATGGGATACTGCAGCTTGTGGAGCACACATTGCCTCCTTGCCCAGTATAGGATATGGAGCAGTTGGGAAGGGTTGTGTCCCTGGAGATGTGGGGATGCAGAGACTTTCCATGGGGTGCTGCAGCTTGTAGAGCACACATTGGCTCATTGCCTAGTATGGGATATGAAGCAGTTGGGAAGGGTTGTGTCCCTGGAGATGTGGGGCTGCAGAGACTTCCCATGGGGTGCTGCAGCTTGTGGAGCACACATTGGCTCATTGCCTAGTATGGGATATGGAGCAGTTGGGAAGGGTTGTGTCTCTGGAGATGTGGGGATGCAGAGACTTCCCATGGGATACTGCAGCTTGTGGAGCACACATTGGCTCATTGCCTGGTGTGGGGTATGGAGCAGTTGGGAAGGGTTGTGTCCCTGGAGATGTGGGGATGCAGGGACTTCCCATGGGATACTGTAGCTTGTAGAGCACACATTGGCTCCTTGCCCTGCTTGGGATATGGAGCAGTTGGGAAGGGTTGTGTCCCTGGAGATGTGGGGCTGCAGGGACTTCCCATGGGATACTGTAGCTTGTAGAGCACACATTGGCTCCTTGCCCTGCTTGGGATATGGAGCAGTTGGGAAGGGTTGTGTCCCTGGAGATGTGGGGCTGCAGGGACTTCCCATGGGATACTGTAGCTTGTGGAGCACACATTGGCTCATTGCCTGGTGTGGGATATGGAGCAGTTGGGAAGGATTGTGTCCCTGGAGATGTGGGAATGCAAGAACTTCCCATGGGATGCTGCAGCTTGTAGAGCACATAGTGTCTCCTTGCACAGTATGGGATATGGAGTAGTTAGTAAGGGTTGTGTCCCTGGAGATGTGGGGATGCAGGGACTTCCCATGGGATACTGCAGCTTCTGGAGCACACATTGTCTCCTTGCTCAGCCTGGGCTGGCTTCCTGAGTGAGATCATCTTTATTATGCAAGCCATTAATAAAAAGGAGAGCAGCAGAGAGGGTTAAAGCTGCTCAGACATTTGCCTTCAGACTCTCCTGGTTTTGATTGCTTAAGGTCTCAGCTTCCAGGCTGGTGGTGTGCAGAGAAATCCATCCCCTGCGAGGAGGGAGGCTTGGGAGGACTGCTCTGAGCAAAGAAGGGATACAGACAGATGTCAAACTCGGTGTTTGGGGGGGGCTGGAAAGGAAGGTGGCTAAGGAACTGACCTGGGAGGCAGGACTCAACCCTGCTCTGCCACAGCCCTGCCTGTGTGACCTTCAGCAAATGGTTTCGCAGTCTGCTCCTCTCTTCCCCAGCCGTGTGTCATTTTGCTCACTGCTCTGCTCTGATTGCAGGCAGGCTTGGTAAAAGATTGTGCTCCTCTTTGTGTGCATTGAACTTTGCACAAAAGCCTCTCGATCCAGCTGTTGCTGTAATCCGTGCAGAGTGCTTTGTAAGGGAAAGGAGCCTGCTGGAGTAGTAAAGCAGGAGGAGACCTGCGCTGAACCCTTCTGCTTGGTTTCCCTTCTGTGCGTGCGCACAGAGGGGGCTGCCTTGGTGAAATCAGACCTGAGAGCTTGCTTAAACTAAGCTGGGTGTGTGTACATGGGCATGAAGGGTTTCAGAGGGGGGTAAATGGGGTGTAAGCCTTGAGTACCACAGCAGTCAATTTGGTCGCTGTGATGCTGGTGACCACAGAGCTCATTGTGTGTGTTGTTAACAGTAAGTAAGATGAGGATGAGTGAAGGAGTAGGGAAATTATCGTGGCCACACCTCAAATACTGGCATCAGTACTCCAAGGAGGACATTGAGGGGCTGGAGTGTGTCCAGAGAAGGACAATAAAGCTGTGGAAGGGACTGGGGAGGAGCAGCTGAGAGAGCTGGGGGTGTTTAGTGTGGAGAAGAGGAGGCTGAGGGGAGACCTCATTGCTCTCTACAGCTACCTCAGAGGAGGTTGCAGTGAGGTGGGGGTTGGGCTCTTCTTCCTAGTATCAGGTGATAGAATGAGAGGAAATGTGTCTGCATTTAAACCAGGTGTTAACTAGGGCCAAAGAGAAAAGGGAGAATCCTCATCTGCTCCACCCACTTCTTTTTGCCCAGTACTCTGCCTTGGAAAGCTGATGGTGATGGAGTGTGTCCAGAGAAAGGTAACAAGGCTGGGGAAGGATCTGGAGAACAGGCTGGGGAGGAGCAGCTGAGGGAGCTGGGGGTGTTTAGTGTGAAGAGGAGGCTGAGACCTCAATGCTCCCTACAACTCCCTGAAAGGAGGTTGCAGCCAGGTGGGAGTTGCTCTCTTCTCCCTAGTATCAGGTAATAGAAGGAGAGGAAATGGCCTGAAATTGCTCCAGGGGAAAGTTAGGTTGGGTATTGGAAACAATTTCTTTGCTTTGGATTGGCACAGGCTGCCCAGGGAGGTGGTGGAGTCCCCATCCCTGGAGATGTTTGAGAAACCTGTGGCCATGGCACTTTGTGACATGGTTTAATGACTTGTGGTAGTGTTGTTGTTGGACTGGATGATCTCAGAAGCCTTTTCCAACCCAAACAGTTCTATGATCTTTTCCATTCCCTTTGCCTTTTTGGATGTATAAACTCTTCTAATGCACCTTCCTGGCTCTTCTTCCAACTCCACACGGATTTTTCCAGGCTACTGCCTTTAAGCTGTCACCCTCCAAGTCCTTGTGGCACATCCTTGATCCCTGCTGTGCAGTGGGTTCGACTTTGGGATGCCTGCAGCAAGTCTGAGCCAACACAGCTTGTTTGCAGGAGTCGTTGTGGTGCATTGAGTAATAACTGCAGGAGAGAAGGAGCTTGCAGTGCTTTATTGTGCGGTGAAAGACAGCTGCTGCTGCTCTATGGAGTATTATATCCCCATAATCAATATCAAGGAGGAGGAACTGGTGGGCAACCTGTTCCCCATTATGGGCACTTAAGCAATGCTTGGGTTGACGAAGAACCTTGTAGCAACTGCAGGCAGCACATGTTCAACATGCTCCTCATCTATCAGGGAGAGTTCCAGCCAAATGCCCAGATGCTCTTGACAGCTAACTTTGGAGAGGAGCAGAATCAGGGATTCTGGGATTCATAAATGAGTTGGGTTGGAAGGGTACTTGAAGATTGGCTAATTCCAATGCCCCTGACATTGGCAGGGACACCTCCCACCAGCCCAGGTTACTCAAGGCCTCATCCAGCCTGGCCTTGAACACCTCCAGGGAGGGAGCAGCTGCAGCCTCCCTGGGCAACCTGTCCCAGTCTCTCCTCTCCCTCACTAGAAAGGATTTCTTCCTAACATCCACTTTCAATGTCCCCTCTGCCAGGTCATACCCATTCCTCCTTGTCCTGTCATTACAAGGCCCTGTCAATAGTCCCTCCCCAGGCCTCCTGTAGCTCCAATCTCAATCTATCCTCCTCAACCTTCTATCCATTCCTTCTTACCCTATCACTCCAAGCCCTTGTCCAAAGTCCCTCCCCAGCTCTCCTGTAGCCCCTTCAGGTCCTGGAAACCTGCTCTAAGGTCTCCCTGGAGCCCTCTCTTCTCCAGGCTGAACAGCCCCAACTCTCTCAGCCTGTCCCCCCAGGGGAGGCTCTCCAGCCTTCTGGCCATCTTTGTAGCCTCCTCTGGACCTGCTCCAGCAGTTCCATGTCCTCCTTGTTGGGGCAGGGAGATGGACACCCAGAACTAGATGCAGTACTGCAGGTGGGGTCTGAGGAGAGCTGCACAGAAGAGCAGAATCACCTCCCATGTCTTGCTGGTCACAGGACAAAGCCTTTCCCAGCAGGTGCAGCTCCTTTTGCTTTGAATGCTGAGTGACCTCCTTTGCTTGAGGCTTGTGATGCAGGGCAGGGAGGCCGATGGTCATAGGCAGTTAAGTCGGTGCCAAGGAAGCAGGTGACTGGAGTGGTGTGATCTGATGTGAAGGACTGGAAGCCAGGCCTGCTGGGCTCTTCTTTTTTTTTTTCCTCTCTGGTGCTGCCACTGATGCATTTTGACTTTGAGCAAGTCATTTAATCGCTCGGTAATTAGTTCTATTCATACAGCTAAATTGAGTACTGCTAGGTACAGGCGCTGGCGCTGCGGGCTCGCTGCGGCCATTCAAACATCACAGCAACACCTCCAAGAGAAGAGAAGGTGTTTGATTTCAAAGCCTCCTGTCCTGACACTTGAATCCTTCCCATCACCTACCTACAAAGGAGCTGTGGCAGGTCTCTGAACAGCTCTGCGTCCTTGCGGCGGGGAGGAGCGATGCCTGTTAGCCAGAGCTGGGGAATCCGTCACCTACCCCTGCTAACAGGATCAGAGGTCTGGAGAGCATCCA
The DNA here is from genome assembly GCA_013399055.1 of Ramphastos sulfuratus. NCBI lineage: Eukaryota > Metazoa > Chordata > Aves > Piciformes > Ramphastidae > Ramphastos > Ramphastos sulfuratus. The sequence goes on along the minus strand of WBNM01015316.1, from coordinate 15,735 downwards.
GTCCAAGCCCCCTGCCAAAGCAGAATCACCCACGGCAGGTCACACAGGAAGGCATCCAGATGCATCTTGAAAGCCTCCAGAGAAGGAGACTCCACAGCCCCTCTGGGCAGCCTGCTCCAGGGCTCCACCAACCTCACAGCAAAGAAGTTTCTCACAGAATTAACCAGATTGGAAAAGACCTCTAGGATCATCCAGTCCAACCTAACACCTTCTAATGAACTAAACCACAGCACTAAGTGCCTCGTGCAGCCTCCTCTTAAACACCTGCAGGGATGGGGACTCCACCTCCTCCCCGGGCAGCCCATTCCAATGACAATCACTCTTGCTGTGGAGAACTTCTTCCTACGGTCCAGACTAAATCTGCCCTGGTGGAGCTTGAGGCTGTGTCCTCTTGTTCTGTCCCTGGTTGTCTCCTCACATTGAGGTGGCACTTTCCATCCGTTGCCCCTTGTCTTGTCACAGGACACCACTGGAAAGAAGCTGGCACCTTCATCTTGACACCAACCTTTCAGATATTTGCAAATGCTAATAAGATCTCCTCTCAGTCTGCTCTTCTCAGAGTAAGTGTTAATGAAGTTTTTAAGAGCCTGGCAGGGAGGCTGCTAGGGAAGAGCAGGTAACTCATGCTGGGTTTGGACTCATCTTAGAATCATAGAATCATTTTGGTTGGAAATTAACTCTAAGCTCCTCTAACTCCAACTATTAACCCAACACCACCATGGCCATTAAACCATGTTCCCAAGTGCCATGGCCACAGATTTCTTGGATCATCCAGGGATGGGGACTCCACCACCTCCCTGGGCAGCCTGTGCCAATCCCTGACCACTCTTGCAGCAAAGAAATTGTTCCTCCAACCTAACCTTCCCCTGACACAATTTCAGGCCATTTCCTCTCCTTCTATCACCTGAGCCTAGGGAGAAGAGCCCAACCCCCACCTCACTCCAGCCTGCCAGGTACCAGCATCAGCAGGTCCCTGCCTGTGCTAAGGCCACCTCCTGCTCGCCTAATCCTGGCTCCGTTTAACTGCGGTGCTGCTGAAGTCAATCAGAGCCAAGTGTTTGCAAGCAGAGTGTTTTTATTAGCCCAATACAAACCACAGCAGAGCACTTATTGATTCTGGTGATCCATTGCCATCAGGAACATCATTTGTAAACTTTTGGGCAAGCAGGAGCAGTAGCAAAGCTTGTTGTATGATCTGAGGCACTTGGGCATTCAGATTGCTTTTGCAGAGTATTTACTCTCTCAGACTTTGGCTCCAGGCTTTGTTGGTGGGTTGAAGAGAGCTGCAAAGCCAACTGTGGTTCACAACCCCAGGCACGTGAGGCTGGAGGCCATGCACATACTGCTTAACCTTTGTGTTACATGGGAAAATGCAAGACCTCTTATGTTCCTGCCTGCCCTGCCTTGAACTAACGCTGTCTGGAGGTGCTTTCTAGGGCTCAGGAGAAGTAGAATTAAAGATCTTTGGACTTTTAGCTGCAGGGCTTTGCTCAGATTCTTCTCTACTTATCCCTGCTCCCAGCAGACCCCTGTAATCATACTGTGCCTCTCTCTCTACCTATGCATATATATTGGATACCAATCTGCTACCAAGAATCATAGCATGTTTTGGGTTGGGAGAGACCTTAGAGATCATTCAGTTCCAACCCCCTGCCATGGGCAGAGACACCTCCCACTAGAACAGATTGCTCAAGGCCTCATCCTTGAACACTTCCAGGGAAGGGACATCACAACCTCCCTGGGCAACCTCTGCCAGTGTCTCCCCACCCTCACTCTAAAGAATTTCTTCCTCCGCTCCCGTCTCAGTCTCCCCTCTCTCAGCTCAAAGCCATTGTCCTTCGTCCTGTCACAGCAAGCCCTTGTAAAATGTCCCTCTCCAGCTCTCCTATAGCCCCTTCAGGTACTGGAAGGATGCTTTAAAGTCTCCCTGGAGCCTTCTCTTCTCCAGGCTGAACAGCCCCAACTCTCTCAGCCTGTCCCTATAGGGGAGCTTCTCCAGCCCTCTGATCATGTGTGTGGCCTCCTCTGGACCCACTCCAGCTATTCCATGTCCTTCTTGTGCTGGGGGCCCTAGAATTGGACTCAGTGTTGCAGGTGGGGTCTGATGAGAGCAGAGTGGAGGAGCAGAATCCCCTCCCTCATCCTTCTGGTCACGCTTTTGATGCAGCCTAGGATACAGTCAGCCTTTTGGGCTGCTCTTTAGTAGTCCCTTAAGAACATTTCATTGACCAGCCCCATCAGGGAAGAGTTTCCTCTCTTTGGCTGTTATGGATGTGAGCATTTGGGGTCTTTCAGAGATGGCAACAGCTCTGCATGCACACAAAACCTTCTTCTGGGAAGCTGGGATAAGCATCTTGTTCCTTTAGCTTTTGAAAACGACAGATCTGTATCACTTGGAGGAGTTTTCTTGGCTAAATAGTGGCAGTAGATCCACTCTGGGGTAGCAGTGAGCTTAATACAAAGTCAGGAGAGTTTAAGTGGGGCTTACAAAGCCACTCAGGAGCTGTGGGTGCAGGCTGCCTTTGAATGGGAATTTAATACCCGAGTTCCCCTCCAGATGGTTTAGAAATTTTTGGTGTGTGTTTTCCAAAAGAAGGTTTTACAAATAACCACCCAGAAACCTAGCAGTGAAGCTGTGTGAATTTGGGCTGGCTTGCTATTAGCTTCTTAGCTGCTGGGGTTTAACAGAGGATGCAGTCATGAAATGAACCTCCAGGACTCCTCTTCAGTGTGACTTTGGCCTGCAGTGGAGGGGCCAGTTTGTCCTGGGCAGTTTAAGAACAGGTAAATCCTTGTGAGGTCTGTTTTCCTTAGAACCGAAGAATTATAGAGTTAGTAAGGTTGGAAAAAACCTTTAAGATCATCAAGTCCAACCTTCTACTCAACACCTCCACGAGCACTAAACCATGTCCCAAAGTGTCACATCTCATTTCTTGAACACCTCCAGGGATGAGGACTCCACTACCTCCCTGGGCAGCCTGTGCCAATCCCTGCCCACTCTTGCAGCAAAGAAATTGTTCCTCATCTCCAACCTAAAAGTCCCCTGGTGCAGCTTATGGTTATTATCTCTGGTCCTGCTGTTAGTTATTGGGAGATGAGGTCAACCTCAGCCTCACTCCAACCTCCATTCAGGGAGCTGTGGAGAGCAGTGAGGTCTCCTCTCAGCCTCCTCTTCTACTGAAGGCCTTTCAGCTCTCTACAGCTCCCTGAAAAGAGGTTGCAGTTGAGGCCAATGTTCTACTCTTCTTCCTAACTCTCTTTAGGATGATGGGGCTGTAGGTACTTCTGGAGACACTGAGTTGCATTTAGAAGGAGGAGTTAGGAAGAGAAAAGGAATCAGGGGAAAACCAAGTTGGCACCAGTGGGACAGCCTGGAGCAAACCATTCAGCTCCTGACTCATCCTCATTATGCACACATCAACTTTCTTTCTTTGGATCCCCAGGGCCACACATCCAAGTCACCTCCACAGTCTTCCTTTCAAATACACTTTCCTTTGCCTCCTACATCTCCCTGGGTAGGAGGTGGTGATGTCTGGTGGAGTAATTGCTCTGGGGATAGCAGCAGCCTCGGAGATGGACTGGGGTTCATCTGACACTGTCTTGCCTCAGCACTTTGGGGAAATTTTAAGCGTGTCAGAGTGATGGCTTTGCACAAACTCCCAGCTGATGGGACTGGTGTTGAGGCTGACTGTCTGGGCAGGAATTCATTAGGAACTTTTGTGTTTGCAGCTGTCTCTCGGATTATATCTTTATTGATCCTGCCTGCCCATGGCCAATGGGAAATATGTGGAGATGATGAAGCTCTTCTGAAGGGGAGTTCATAATCTTGCTCAAACAAAGCCAGCCCCCCAGAGGGAAGGATGAATGGCCTGTGTGTAGCCTATTTTGAGATGATATGGCTATCACATCTTGTTCCCCTTGTTTTACTGGGATAACATTCAATTACCCCTGCCAAAAACAGCTTCCTGGAAGGTTTGTGCTGACAGCTAATCACTTGCCCCAGTTACTCCAAATGAGAGATAGAAGTCAGCTACAGGCTTGCCTGGCACTTTGACCCAGCTCTGCCATGGCTTTGCTACTTGACCACAGGTAAGTAGCTTCATTTCATGGCAGAGTTTGAGGGAAAAGTTGTACCCAGGGAGGGGCTGGCTGGTGTGTTGAGAATGTGGCAAGGAAAGGCATTTCTGCTCCCTGGCCATTAGCAGCAGGTGGACTTCTCTGAGTCATAGATTCATAGGATCAGTCAGAGTTGGAAGGAACCACAAGGATCAGCCAGTTCCAACCCCCCTGCCATGGGCAGGGACACCTCACACTAGCTCAGGCTGGCCACAGCCTCATCCAGCCTGGCCTTAAACACCTCCAGGAATGAGGCTTCCACCACCTCCCTGGGCAACCCCTGCCAGGCTCTCACCACCCTCATGCTGAAGAACTACTTCCTAACATCCAGTCTGAATCTGCCCATTTCCAGCTTTGTTCCATTCCCCCCTCCAGTCCTATCACTACCTGACAGCCTAAAAGTCCCTCCCCAGCTTTCTTGTAAGAGTCACAATAAGTCTTGCAGCACATATCAGAGGGTGCAAACCAGAACCCAGGAGCTTCACTTGGACTTAAGGAGAAACTTCTGTACTGTGAGGGTGCCAGAGCACTGGAGCAGGCTGCCTAGAGAGGTTGTGGAGTATCCTTTGGTGACTTTCAATACCTGGACATGGTCCTCTGGAACCTGCTCTGTTGGTAGGCAGAGTTGGTAAACCTCTGTTAGCAAGGCAGTTGGACTCGGTGAACTCCAAAGGTCCCTTCCGACCACCACTGTGCTGGGACTCTGTGATTCTGTGGGGGCATGTAGGAGGATGAAATAGTGGCTTTGTGGTGTGTAATGGATTATTTGGGCTCTGCTGACCTCCATACAGGAGCTTCCAGCCTGGATGTCAGCTGTGCAGGGGTCAGCATCTTCTGCAGGGAAGCTTCTCCTCAACCCGCGCTGGTTTGGGTTTGCATGGTTAGACCACAGCAGAGCTGTCAGCAGGTAACAGCTTTCACTTGCTGTTAGCCTGGGTTGGATTTGTGCAGCCCCCTGGAGAGGTAGAGCCTGAGCAGCCCCATATGGAAGCTTGACAGCACCTTGCTATTTGTACACCTAAGGAAGGAGACAACTTGCAAGACAACCGCAGTTAGCCCCTGCCAAAGCCAAGCGCTGGAGCAGTCCCTGAAGTATTTAGAGAAACACACTGTCTTGCTGTGTCTGCTTTGGTGAAACCTTGCTAATCCTTCCTGAAAAGCCCAAAGGGGCATCTAAAGCAGCTTTTCATTAGCCAGACAAGCCCTACAAGCTCCCCAGCAAAATACATACAAGGCGAGGGATGGAGGGAAGAGGCTGGAGTGGAGAGGCAGCATGTGCAGAGGGAAGGGGAGAGATGCAGCCTCTGCGCTGGGGCCGGCGAGGGCTGTGGGCACGGGCGCCGCGCTGGGGCCGGCGAGGGCTGTGGGCACCGGCGCCGCGCTGGGGCCGGCGAGGGCTGTGGGCACCGGCGCCGCGCTGGGAAGGTGCTGGGAGCTTTGCATTGCAGTGTAAGAGGAGAGAAAAGGCAGAGCTCATGCCTAGGACTGCAGCGTCTTTCAGGCATCCCCTTTGACTGCAAACCTGGGGGATCCACACCTGCTCTTTTCCCACTGGAGCCCATCCAGGCTCATTTCTGGACTTCCAGTGATAGATCACCCTGGCTGCTGCCTGCAGGCAGGCTGGGCTGCCTGGCCTGTTTCTCCATGCATGTGCAAACAAGCTAGCCCTGACACTGCACCTTTATGGCAGAGTAACTCTGTCCCTTGGATGGGGCTCTGCTGTTTCTTGCTGAGCCAGTACAGCTCGTACAGGAACTGTGTGTAAACAAGCCCAAAAGTGCGTGGAAAGCATTTATGGCAACTTCCTGCTGCATTAGACAGGGAGTGGGAATTCATTTCCCAGTGAGCCAGTGCTGATGATGCTTTGTCTGTATCCTCAGGACACTGAACAAGCAAGTCACAGATTGTAGGGCATAGAAGGGGCCTATGGAGATCATCGAGTCCAGTTCCCCTGCCAAGGCAGGTTCGCCTAGAGAAGGTCACACAGGAATGTGTCCAGGTGGGTTTGGAATGTCTTTGGAGATCGAGACTCCACTGCCTCTGTGAGATGTCTGTTCCAGTGCTCTGGCACCCTTAAATACTCCTCATCCTTAGATGGAACTTCTCATATAATCAGTCAGGGCTAGAAGGGACCTCAAGGATCATCCAGTTCCAAGCCCCCTGCCATGGGGAGGGCCACCTCGCACTAGATCAAGTTGCTCAGAGCCACATCCAGCCTGGCCGTAAACACCTCCAGGGATGAGTCTTCCACCACCTCCCGGGGCAACCTGTGCCAGGCTCTTACCACCCTCATGCTGAAGAACTTCTTCCTAACAGCCAATCCGAATCTACCCATTTTGAGTTTTGCTCCATTCCCCCCAGTCCCATCACTGCCTGACAGCCTAAAAAGTCCCTCCCCAGCTTTCTTGTAGCTCCCTTCAGATACTGGAAGGCCACAAGAAGGTCACCTTGGAGCCTTTTCTTCTCCAGACTGAACAGCCCCAACTCCCTCAGTCTGTCTACATAGGAGAGGTGTTCAAGTTTGTGCCCATTAATCTGTGTCCTGTCACTGGGCACCACTGAACAAAGCCTGATTCCATCCTCCTGACACCATTAATTGGCACTGATGAGTTTTCCCCTCCTCAGTCTTTTCCAGATTAAACAGCCCCAACTCTCTCAGTTTTTCCTCACCACAGAGCTGTTCCAGTCCCCTCATCATCTTTGTAGTCCTTTGCTGTACCCTCTTTGGCAAGTCTTGGTCCTTTCTGAACCCTGGAGCCCAGAACTGGACAAAATATTCCAGATGTAGCCTTACAGGGCAGAGCAGAGGGAGAGGAGAACCTACCCTGACCTGCTGGTCACTCACTTCTTCATGCACCCCAGGATATGTAGATGTTGTCTTGGTGATGTGGTCCAAGCATGTCAGGCCTGCCTGTTGGGTTCCCAAGGGCTCCCTGAGGATTCCCACTGACATGGAGAGAGGAAATCAAGAGCAACAATACCTTAGATGCCTTTTCCTTCTCCTTTTATTGCTCTTATTGTGATGCTACCTGCTGGTCACTCAGGACCTGTAAGAGTGGTGAGGCACTGGAGCAGGCTGCCCACAGAGGTGGTGGAGTCCCCATCCCTGGAGGTGTTCCAAGATACCTGTGGATGTGGCACTTTGGGACATGGTTTAATGGCTATGGTGGCTCTTTCATGGTTGGACTTGATGGTCTTAGAGGTCCTTTCCAACCAAAGCTATTCTCTGATTCTATGAACTTTTAGTACTGGAGCAGCTCTCCTATGAGGACAGGCTGAGAGAGTTGGGGCTCTGCAGCCTGGAGAAGAGAAGGCTTCAGGAGACCTTATAGTAACCTTCCAGGATCTGAAGGGGGCTCCCGGAAGGCTGGGGAGGGACTATTTATAAGATCTTGCAATGACAGGACTAGGGGCAATGGGTTTAACTGGCAGAGGGAAGATTTAGACTGGATGTTAGGAGGAAGTTCTTTCCAGTGAGGATGGTGAAGCACTGGCACAGGTTGCCCAGGGAGGTTGTGGCTGTTCCCTCCCTGGAGGTGTTCAAGGCCAGGTTGGAGGAGGCCTTGAGTGACCTGTGCTAGTGGGAGGTGTCCCTGCCTATGGCAGGGGGTTGGAACTGGATGATCCTTGGTAAGGTTGGAAGGGACCTCATTCTATGAGATGAAATAATCTCACACAAATGTGAGCACATCTGGACCAAGAGGTGGTGATGTAGCTCTGACTCTTTTTGTGCCTCCTCACCTTTCCTTGAGATGATTTTCTCCACTCCAGGGGCTGATGGATTGGCACTGGAGTACCTTTGTTAGCAGGAGCTTGGCATTAAGGGCCTGTGCATTGCTTGCAATTTAGAGCAACTTCTGCTCTTCTGGCTGGGGGATATTTTGGGAAAGATACATGAATTTTATGAGATGGACCCAGGTAGTGATAATGAAGGCTCCAGGATAGGAAAAAAAAAAAAAAAATTCTCTTGAAGGATAGGGAAATCTTATGAACCTTGACATGTGTCCTGCTCTAGAGGCAATCTATGAACTCTTAGTGCTGGAAAATTACTTGCAGAACATCCCATGGGGCCATGTTTCCCAAGTTGTGTTCTGCTGCTTCTTTTACACCTTCTCCTGGCTTGGCAGTGCTGAGAAGGCTGCATGTAAGGGAGAGAAAAGTTATTTCTTTGGGCTAAGAGAGCTTCAGATCTTCTTTCCCTACCAGCTCTACTTATGCCCTTGGGGAGAGCATCAGGAGTGGTGCTGATGCTGCTGGGTACTGCTTGGTGAGGGCAGCAGGAGTGGTGCTGATGCTGTTGGGTGCCTGCTTGGTGAGGGCAGCAGGAG
>WBNM01015315.1:3681-16661 GCA_013399055.1 Ramphastos sulfuratus | reverse complement strand
AGAAGTCAACTATAATATAGAAATAAAATATAATGTAGATATCAAATACAACATAGATATCAAATATAAGGCAGCGGTAAGATATGATGTGGATGTAGCACAGAACCTTTACATCTTATCAACAATTAAAAAGCTTAAGGGGGCAAATAAATGCCTGCAAAATATTTCTCAGAAAACAGCTAAATTATTGATAGAGTCATTACGTTTGCTCCTAATTAAAAAAAAGAAAACAAATAAAACAAAAAACACAAAGCAAGTGAAGCCTGATTTTGATTTTGAGCTTTGAATTTGAGCTTCGAATTGAAGCTTTCCTCTGAGTAGCAGTTCAAAATAAGATCACATTAGTGGAAGCACCCTCCTGTATTTCTCTGGAGGTAACAGATTCATCATCTGCTGGTTCACCGTTGGGCTGCAGGGGCAGAGAATATCTCCTTTTCATAAAGGAACTGTTTATTAGTCTAAGGTTCATCCCCTGATTTATCGATTGGGCTTTCCAAAGCCCAGCGGGCTGGGTGCACAGCACCCCAGTGTGCCTGTCGTATGTTCCCAGCTGACGTGTTTACAATATTTTTGATTTACACCTTCCAGGTGTTCTTTTGGAAAATATCACTGCCTTGGGTTTACACATTTCTACGATGTCTTTGTGGTCATCAGCGAGCTTCCACATTTGTTACAGGGGACGTGCCAAGAAGAAGGGGGAGTAGGGGGTGTTTGTTCTTTAACTTGCCGGCAAGATATGGATTTGGGGCTTTTAGAACAGGTAATTGACTGACTGAATTAGTGCAATTCCCAAAGCATGTATTTTAGATGAAATGAGGTTATTTGCTGGGAGAACTGAGAGGCAGGCTCGTGTTTCTGGTGCACCTCTCTCAATCGTCAATCACAATGTGAAGCAGTGAGTCCTTACACTAAAACGGGAGATAAAACTCTTCTCAAAACCAGGGCTAAACCTCCTCTGAAAATAAGGGATGAACAGCTGAAAATAAGGGATGAACAACTGAAAATGAGGGATGAACAACTGAAAATGAGGGATGAACACCTTTTGCAAATGGGGGGATCGACAGTCTTTTTTTTTTTTTTTCCCTCCCCTTCTTTTTGGCAGAAGACAAATTAGCATCACAGTGAAAATTTATCCTACATCTGCCGACTGAAAGTCATTGATCTCGGTGCCTGTATTTGCAGTATGAGAATTTTCATGTCATTGAATCAAAATGACCCAGGTAGGATGTAATCTGTGGGTGCTTAAATGGTGAGAAAAACAAAACAAGCAAAACCAACAAGAAATAAAAGACAAAACCAAAAGCCAAACCCAAACCATTTTCTTTGATTTTATTTTTTTTTTTTAAATACTGTTTAGCAGAGATTTTTAACAGTGGATTATCGTTGCCTTTTAATTTCAGGTCAAAAGGCAGGCTTTGTTTCTAAAAGGCTTACCAAGAAAAACTAGCATTAATTAGATGCTGCAAAATAACTTTGAAAGTTGTTTTGTTGTTTTGTTTTGTTGGGTTTTTTTTTTTAATTCAGAAGGAAAGATATTTCCTGGGGCTCAGTTTGCATTTGCTAGGACTGCACAATCTTATCCTTCAGCACTCAGGACACTTCACTTTCACTGTGGTCAGAAAATTCTACCCATGTTTTCTCGCTGTCTGCCTTTCACCTACATCAAATAAATCCTTATTAAAGGATTAATAGTTGTTTATTATTATTATTATCATCAACATCATCATCATTATTATCATTATCATTATTATTAGTTTATTATTATTAAAGGATTAACAATTTGTTATTAAAGGATTAATAGTTTATATATAGGATTATATAGTTTATAATAGCTGAATGCACACAGTTCAGCAATATTCTCTAAAGGAATGGATTTTAAACAAAATTAGGCTGATCCTTCACCTATATCCAGATAAATCTGTATGAGAGTCCACAGGATTTACCTGCAACAGAAGATAACTCAAATATTTCAGCTTTTATTTTCATCATTGTTGGTAATGAAACTCTTCACTATTTTTTTTTTTTTTATTCTCATGCACTCAAAACATCATGAACTGGGTTTGAGCTTCAGTGCATATTTGAGATGAGAAGTGGGAATAACAGGCAAATCAAGAATGTGAGCAGCATCAGAAATGTGAACAATTTGAAACAAGCTGCTGGGAAAAACCACATTGTGGCTGCTGCTGGGCCAGATCCACACCAGAAATGCTGAGTCCACCTTACTCAGGCTCTTGGGCATCTTCTGCAGTGCCCTTCAGGGTATTGCTCTAAGGAATGTGAGTGCAATATTATTGGACTTTGCTCCATGGGCTAAGAAATAAATAAAAATAGAGATTATTTGAATTTCTTTCTAAATGTAAATGATTATGTGAATACTTTTTAAAAGTTATTAGATTGTTGAAACCTCTAAGTTAGGTTATCTGAATCCTTTTCTAAATCTAAAGGATTATTTGAATTTGTTTCTAAATTATTAGATTATTTGAATCTTGAACTTATTAGATCACTTGAATATCTAAATTATTACATTGTTTGAATCTTGAAGTTATTAGATCACTTGAATGTCTACATTATTAGATTGTTTGAATCTTGAGCTTATTAGATCACTTGAATATCTAAATTATTAGATTGACTCTTGAACTTATTAGATCACTCAAATGTCTGAATTATAAGATTGTTTGAATCTTGAACTTATTAGATCATTTGAATATCTAAATTATTACATCCTTTGAATCTTAATCTAAATCCAAATTATTAGTTGATTTTTTTCTCTAAATTATTACATCCTTTGAATCTTAATCTAAATCCAAATTATTAGTTGACTTTTTTTCTCTAAATCTAAATGATTCTTTGAATATTTTTCTAAGTCATTAGACTGTTTTAACCCCTTTCTAAATTATTAGATTATTTGAATCTCCTTCTAAATTGTTTAACTCTCTATTAGATTCCTTTTTTGAATCTTTCTTTATTTGAATCTCTTTCTAAATGACTGGATTAATTGAACCTCTAAGTCATTATATTATGTGAATCTCTTTCTGTATATAAGTCATGACTTCCATCTCTTTCTGACAGCAGAAGGGCTACCTAGAAATGCAGATTAATTTATCACTGGTCACTTGCAAGTTAAAAGCCGCGGATTTTTGCATGCATGCTGCACCTCGCAGACGCAAACATCGTCTGCAAACACCTCTGAAGCTGCAGCTCTTCAAATTACCCTCCTTGAAGAGTTCATCCCCACCACATCTTGTGGTTCACTGTGTGGTAAATGCTGGATGGCTCTTTCCAAGGCAGCTTCGCTTGATGTCAGCAAGCGAATCCAGACAGAAAGTGCATGATAGTGGTTATTTTGCTGATATATAAAAAAAAAAAAGATATGAAGCAAATCCCTAACTAAATGGCCTGAAGGCAGTAAGGTAAAAGGGTTTGACAGTTGTCAATGCCTGTTAAAGGGGTAGGCAGATTAGCAGGCTTACTTTTTAACATCTAAACATCTGAAACCCGTTTCCTGTTTGAATGGGGGAAAAAAAATATCTAGGTGGATGACCTCAGGCAGAGATTTTTATTTTTTTTTTTTTATTAACAAATGTGAATTGTACATCATCATGGAAAAAAAAAAAACCAAAACCAACTCTGGGCCACACTTGGTGGTCTTAACACATTCTGTATATGGGAGAGTGAGCGAGAGAAAGGGAGGGGGGGAAAAAATAGAAAAAATAAACTTTACCTTCTCACTTTCAGGGTGGGCAATGCCATTCCAGAGCTGGGGTCCTCGGCTCTGGGAAGTGTTAACGCTGTCACTGCAGTCCCAGTCCCACCATCGGGCTCTTCCACTGTGCTCCAAGGAAAAACATTCCCGGAATTCCTCCTCCTTCCTCCTATCTTTGCTTCAGATCCACGCGCCGCAGGTTCATGTCGCTACTGTCAAATGGCGCAGGACACAGCTAATCCAAACCAGCACCAACCCCTTGTCTGGCTCAGCAGCGAGGAAAAACATGGACAAATTCCCTCTTTCTCCTCTTTCCAGTGTGCTGGCTGTGGTGTTTTCTGTTCTGCTTTTGTTTTATTTTCAGTTGTTCTTTGGGTTTTTTTTGTTGTTGTTGTTGGTTTGAGTTTTTTGTTTTGTTTTATTTTGTTTTCTGTATTTTTGGTTGTTTTGTTTTTTTTTTTTTTAATCTAAAGCTATAAATACACAGTACCAGCTGCAACATGTTGCTGAAAAAAGGCTGTACGGATCCAGCCGTGTTCTGACATAACACATTTTATTGGCTTTGGGTTCAAATTTGCTATTGGGAGTTAACATTTGGGTTTGTAGATCTGTAATGGTCACAGCAGCAGCTGGCTGCTGTGAGCTGCCTGTTGCTCTCCCCCTGGTGAAGATGCTCTAAAAGCTCATAAAAGGCACCATGGAAAGGTACCACATGCTCGAGCATCCATTTAGTTATTATACCATGAGAACAACAACAAAAAAAGACAGATATCTTTTTAAACCAGTGCATATTTCATGTTTATACTCTGATTTAATGGCAGCTCCTTGGCAAACCACATAATCATTACATTTGCCTTTTTTTCCCCCCCACCTCTGGAAGTGGGCTATAAGATTTCATCAAGCTGGGATGTGCTCAGGACATTCTACTGTGATTTTGTGGTAAGGCTTGAGGGCTTTGCATTGAAGAAATATCCAGACCTTAACCTTAAAAAGACAGAATATGGGGTAGATATGGTTTAGATTTGGCAAAATTCAAGGGGGTTTGCCCAGATAAGCTTGTACCCATCAGTATTTCTGGGAAAGTGCAGGTCTGGGAAACACATTAATGTTAGTTCATCCTTTAATAAATAATTTACTATATAATAACAATGTATAGATAAAAAATCCACACTGTAGACTATGCAAACCAACTCATACCTACCCATTAGTGTCACTGCATTGTGGATCAGACCCAGAATTTAAAATAGCATATTTATAATTTCATGTTATTAGAAATAATGTGAAATAATGTGCCCCCCCCCCCTTCTTTTTTTAATAAGCAAATTACCCTTCTTCACCCCCAAAAGTCATTTCTAGGGCACTGCTCAGAGTGGAGCATTTTACTGTGCCTTGATACCCATTCCCCACAAATACCAGCAGTTATTTTTCTAATGAATGATGGCTCTAATGTGAAGTAAATCAATTAATCTTCCCTGTGCTCTTGCAAATGAATCCTCATATTATCTTCATGTGCCGTCAGCCAGGATAGTTTAGAAAATACCAGCTCCTATCTTATCTTGTCAGTTCATACGCTGATGGGGAGGGATGGTGGTGGTGGAAATAATGGCTGAAAGAGCCCCAGGCTTGGATAATTAGTAAAATCAAGTGACTTGCTGTTTGTTTGCTTTGCAAAATGAACTTTTACCCCTCCACTGCCACTCCTCCACCTCCCTCCCCAATTTTCACCTTCTTATCATACAGAGTTTGACATGACAGGTTAATGAGAAAACCCCCAAATTGGGCTTCTGCAGCTAATTGTAGCTATGGTAGCTCTTTGCTGGGATGGGTCCATAATCCCACTTCTTCCACACCCCCATACCCCCCCCCCACAAGAAATCTGAGATCTTGGAGGGGGGATGCAAAGGCTGTGACTGCAAAAGTATAGCAGCACCCATGTATAGAAACGTTCACACGGAGACAATAAGTTCCTCTTCTCTCCTTGCTTTCACTTTTAGGGAAACAAAATCTACAAATTTTAGAAGACCTTGCCATGCACAGTTAATATTTGCTAATATTTGTTACAATTTGTTAATGTTGGCTACTGGTTTTTTTTTAATGTTTGTTGCTATTTGTAATGCTTGTTACTATTTGTTAATGTTTGTCGCTGTTTGCTGCGATTTTTTTAATTATTTGTTACTATTTTTTACTGACTTTCAGCATTTGATAGTCATTTTTTTTAATGCAACCTGCTATCCCACTGACTTCAGTATCCCCTCAGCCTCCTCTGCAGGAAGCTGCACTTTTCAGACCACCACAAACTGCACGATTTGGACAACAGAAGACAAACAGTTGCCGTCGGCGCGAGTGGAAAGAGAACCACATGGCGCGCGCCTCGCTATTAATAACCCGACGCCGGCATGAAGATCTCTCCATGCCGGGCTGCCATTGCACACCACTACCTCCCAGCTTACTCCCACCACCCAGGCTCTCTCCTATCAATTGCCTTCTTTTCCAAGGAGGGTGGTTTGGGGGAGTTGGATTGTTTTTAGGGCTGCATTCGGGATCATGTAAAATTTCAGGCTTTTTGTACAGAATGACATTTCGGTGTTCGAAAGCGAAACACTGAGGATGGGTGAACCCATGACCGCTCCAGACCTACCACACACCCTGCCCTGACCTCCAGTTCTCTACAGGGCATCCCCTTCTAGCAGCCCCATGTTGGTTGTTTTCTCTCAGTCTCATTTATCTGATTTCTTCACTTCTTCCCTTGCCAACACTTCTGTGTGCTGTGATAGCCACAAAATGGGCTATTTCCATTGAAGGAGTGGTCAGGCATTGGAATGGGCTAACCAGGGAGGTGGCTGAGTCCTGGATGTGTTTAGAAGTCATTTGAATATGGTGCTTAAGGATATGGTTTAGGGTGAACCTTGTAGAGTAAGGTTGTTGGTTGAACTTGGTGATCCTGAGGCTCTCTTCCAACCTGAATTTTTCTGTGATTCTGTGATCATGCCAGGAGGAAAATCAACTCCTGTTGATGTCCTGCAGAAAAATGATGGGGTTTGGGGTACAGGGAGGTAAGGGGAGAAAAAACTCCTTTCTGCCTTTCCTTCATAAAACCCTCAATATTTTTAGAGGGCCATTCTTTGAGGATTTGCCATTTAAAAAGGTACTTCCTAGACGTTGTCTCCAGCAATAATCTCCTTTACACTGCATAAGGCCACTCAACAGTGCCCACTAAAATCCTACAACCAATGCACATGGTCAAGCTTTCAGGAATAAACCACTCAGCCCCATTCTGCATTAAATTTCATTCCCAGTCACTGGATTTATTGACATCCTAATGGCCAGCCCACACAAACAGCCAATTAACAGGACAGACAACAAGAGACATTTGAGAAGTTGCTAAACCAAATCTTGGAACCGATCAAGCTTTCTGCCTGTAAAAGGATCTTGTTCTGTCATCGTGTATTAAACTGGAAAGCTTCACATTGGGGAGCAGCACAAAAATCATACCCTGATAATGAAGGTCTCACATAATATTTCAACAGATCATATCTTCTTGTGGCTTAATTTCATAACTGCAATGTGAACATGAGGGTGATATGCTGAGACAAAAGTTTCTGCTGTAAACTCCTTGGTGTGTCATTTTTAAGAAAGCTTTCTGCCAATGGCTGTGGATCTCCAAGCAGAACAGCAAAGAAGGCATCAATGAGAGTATGAAATAGGATCTCCATGCTCATTTCAACCACAGGCTTTGAGATGATGTCCATTTATATGCAATATTAGTCATGTTCCTGAACAAGATACTAGAGTGTACATATACCTGGAGGTCATCAGTCTGTCATTAGCATGAAGTCACAGAATCCCAGCATGGTGACAGTTAGCATTTAGCACAACCACCTTGTAAAGCAGGGTCACCCACAGCAGGTCGCCCAGAATTGCAATGTCCAGGCAGGTTGGGAATCTCTCCAGAGAAGGAGGCTCCACAATCTCTCTGGACAGCCTGCTCCAGGTCTCTGACACCCTCACAGCAAAGCAGTTTCTCCTGCTGTTCAGATGGAAACTCTTGAGTTCCAGTTTGTGCCTGCTGCCCCTTGTCCTATCACTGAGCACCAGTGAAAAGAGTCTGGCCTCATCCTCTTCTCACCCGCCCCTTTAGATATTGAGAAGATGCCCTCTCGGTCTGCCCTTCTTCAGGTTAAAGAGCTCCAGGTCTTTCAGTCTTTCATTGTAAGACCATGACCTGCTTTTTTTCCATATACATAACCACCAAACTACCTCAAACATATTTCCACACGCCCCCCCACCAAACTGAAATGCAGAGATTCAAATTTACCCAAGCGTATTGAAAAAAAAAAATCAGTGTTGATTTCACTGAATTGTTCTCGCCATCAAAAGACTTTTGAAGGTCACCACCTTTCTTTTTGACATTCAATGAAGCATTGCAGATAATGCAATGTATTTCTTTATTTTAAGAAGTTCAAAGGTCCATTAAGGCCTTCCATGTGGTACAAAAGACTTAATTCGCCGGAAACCATTTTTCTCCCCCAATTGTTTGGAGCAGCAAGTGAAGCAAACAATCCGTTCTTCACACAGATCTACCCAGAAATGTGTTTCCCGTGCCCCAGTGGTCTATGCTTTGACTTGATAGAAATAACTTTTCACTGGACAGCTTTAAAACATTAAATATATCCACAACGGATGGTTGCGAGACCATCTAGGTTAGCGTTTGTAGGTGCTTACCATAGGTGGGAGCTAAATCAAGGCGATGGAGCCTAGAGGAAAACACGTTGCATCTTTAGCATCCAAACTTCAAGCCCGTGTTTTGTACCGTAAGCTCAGAGCTCCAAGATGATCTTATCAAAAGACAGAGCAGAATAAGTGTGGGTTGGCCATTTTTGGGTGGGTTTGTCCATGCCTAAGTGAAATCTCTACTTTCCCACCATCGGCGCTTTTGAAGAGGACCTGCCCAAGCATAGCTCGCCATTCCTACATCCAGGCTGTCCAAGTTGCCCTGTGTAATACCAATGTTATTTCCTTTATATTATAAATAGGATTTGAGT
This sequence comes from Ramphastos sulfuratus, assembly GCA_013399055.1. Lineage (NCBI taxonomy): Eukaryota > Metazoa > Chordata > Aves > Piciformes > Ramphastidae > Ramphastos > Ramphastos sulfuratus. Next base: position 7,916 of record WBNM01015315.1, on the reverse strand, counting down.
TGAATATGAATAAACTCATACCCGTTGGTATGCTTTGTAACTCTAATCAGCATTTTCCTGCAAGACACACACATGAAAAAAGCAAAAAAAAAAAAAAAAAAAAAAAAAGAAAGAAAGAGGAATGTTTATCCAAAAAAAATAAAGAGGTGCTAATTTTATCTTGTGAAAGTGGATATCTCCTTACGTCCCTCCAACATCTAGGAAGATAACCAGAATGTATTATATCATCTAAATCCAGCATCCTATGAGATCAAACAGAATAATGTATACATCTGCCAGAGCTGATTGAAGTATTGCTGGTGCTCACTTCCGCCTCGCTAAGTATGTGTTTCATTGATATACGTAATTTGCCACCGCCATGAAAGAAACTCAAAGTCCTCTGTTTGTGCCAGTTGATTTTCTATGATATCTGGGAGGCTTTTAAAATAGGGATCCAAAATAGATGTGCCCTTGTCACCCCTGTGTTTAAGCTCTCTCCAACAGGAAATGGCACGGGTTCAATTTTTTTTTATACTGGAAGCCACATGTAGCTAGATAAGAATCATGTCTTGTCTATGACTAAGCATTGACATTTAAATGTTTAAAATATAGTCAAAATGATCCATGGCAAACCCACCTGAGACTATTTTTCTTTGTCTAAAGCCCCACTTTCTAGCCTCTTGAAAGGGAAGGTGGAGCGCTCAGGGTTGTGACATGACGATGTTATGGTAAGGAAATGGAAGTTTGCTTTATTGTTGGTATTCAAAGACGAGAGGAGGTTTTGCTACCGGGCACTGCACCATCTCCACCAGGAGAAGGTTTAATCCTTGCCTTCTCAATACCTACCTAGAGGTTTATTAGGCAGGATGGAGGGAAGACTTTCACTTCTGCCAAATCACGGATGTCAAAGTCAACATGCTTGGATTAAAAAAAAAAAAAAAGAAAAGTAAATTGAAAAGAAATGAGTGGTATTTCCTTCAAACTGCTCTTTCTCCTAAAGCATGGGGGCAGCTGGAGGGGTGAGGAGGGCTGGGATGTTTATGAAGTGTGTGAGGACTTTTGAAGGAAGCTCACTGAAGGAGGACAGATGGTTGGGGCAACTGGCAATGTGATAGTGAGCCTTTCACTTCTGGGTCGCCTGGTTCAAATGCAGCCGAGGTCAAGGATGGCATGGAGCCATCTCTAGCAAATGGCTGTTTTGGTGCTGCGTGAGAAAAATGGCTGGTGAGGCTCACCTCCTTGCTGGATGGAGGACAGAGGTGGCTTTTCTCCTTCCTAACCCATTGGCCATATGGGCAAACATGAAAGGATGTTCAGACAGGACTTGTTTGGTGACGTGGATTTGGCGACATAGTCCAGTATCACTTCTTCAAACCAAGTCAGGGGCTCACCGTGGGATGGAGGTGTTGCTGTGGGTAAGAAGCAACATCCCCAAGAAAGGAAGATTTATGTCCACCTGTCAGTGCTAGCCCCAGGCCCTGTAAAGGGAAAATCTCCTTTTACAAAGGTTTAATTCCTGATAGTGCTCCCAGTTACACCAGGCAGATCCATGGACCAACATCATCTTTCTTCTAGAAAACAAGGAGAAAATCAGGTTGGGTCAGGTACAGTTTCATGGGAATTGTGGCCTCAAGACAAGAAAGGGAACTAGGATTGCTTGGATGAAGAGGGGTAAGAATTCCTACCCAATTTTGTAGGCCATTGAACATTATAGCAATATTCACAATTTTAAAATCACCAATAACTGTTTACAGAACACCTCTTTTCTGCATAAACACACCAGTTAGGACCCTGCACCAGCTCAGGTTCAGAAAAGATCTTTACTGAGAAATTTGACTCAATAAGTCTCTTTTGACTGAAATACTGCTTCATGAATTTAGTAACACAACAGCACTCCACAGTACCTCATCTCAAATTAACCTTTCAGAGGACAACCAGAACCAAAAGTAATCACACAGAGGTCTGGGAGAGAAGGGATGCTGCTGGACTTCCCTAACTAAGAGGCTGGAGTTTGGCTACCTAATATAGAAAATTAGCAATCTAATCATGAGTTTATAGCATTGCTGGCAGATGAATGGTGTCTGATGTGACCTGGTTTTCTCTCAGACATCACTGGTGCCTCAGATGTGCAGGAATGTCTACATCCCAAAGCATAACTAGGCAGACATATTAAGAAATGAGGCTGCCAGGAATTTGAGTCTTTCCAAGTCTTGCCCAGTCTGAAGTCATTGACTAAAGTATCTGGTAGGATTAGGAGTGATCAACCCACCAAACAGAGAGATAAAGCTGATTCTGAAATAATGGGCAAGAAATTCAAAGCAGGACTTCTCACTGTTCTGGGCTCCATCATCTTCACACACAGCATTAGGCTCAATACCAAAACCAGTGAAGCTGATAAAAGATCCCAGTAAGATTCAGCCAGCTTTGAAGTGAGCTGTGGATCTCGAATCTATCTCACTGTGCTGACAAGCTATGGCTGACAGAACCATGCCAATCTTAATGCTTAGCTTGTATATTTTTACTAAGGTCATCCCTTTGTTGGAAAGGAGCATCTGTAAAGACAAAAGAGAACTCTAGTCTGGATTTGCAGGGGAATTTTTCTGTGTGAAGGAGTCATCCCACCAGCAGAAGGAGCTCCAGTTAAAATCCTGGCACTGCTCATTTGGTACTGATGAAGTTCATAAACCTCATGAAAAAGAAAGCCCAGAGAGTAAAAAGGTGAAACAGGAGGTTCAGGAGGAGAGAAAGGTAAGATGAAGCTTCAGGCACAAGCAGAACCAATGTGGGCACAGAGGAGAGCAGGTGAGCCAAGTCCTTGCTTGCTGGAACTGCAACCTTCTGTTTTCCTTTTTTCAAGCAGAGATTAAACTTGCTGGTAGGACCTCAGAAAGCTGCTGTCACTCAAGGTAGGTCCTGCCAGAGAGTAGTGATATCCTCAACTCCAGCAAGGACCAACACCCGAGCTCCTGATTTCCATTGGCTTTGGAGGTGTATGGCAAAGTGGCACAAAAGCAGCAGTGCTCTCTTCTTGGTGGGAAAAAGTTCTCTGAAACATTTTTGTTGGCTTTACCACTGGATATGAAGCAATAGAAGAACAATTAGGAAGGGGGGGAGGGGGGAAGAAAAAATTGTAAAAGGGGAAATTATCCAGATAGTATAATCTCACATTTATTAGCACAGAGAAATTCTCAGGTTTAAGGGGAGAAAATAAAACTGCAGGACTCCAAGCCAAAATCCAAACTGCCTCCAGCAGGTCTTTACAGCTAGCCAACATTTATCTTTGGACAAAACTAAGTAATAGGATATGAGAAACAGAAAATATTGTCAAAGAAAGAAATAGAAATGCCTGCAGTGCTGAATTCCATCAACTGGAATACACTTCTTGGTTTGATGCTGATAAATGTGAGCTTCTGTCACAGGCTGCTTTGCAGGCTGCATTTTCCTGCAGAAAGTTCAGCACACAAAGAATTAGCTTCCTTATCCTTTGTTTACATGTATTGATGACAGTGTAAAGGCACTGAAGTGCTTTGATAAGAGATTGTTACTTCTGAGTCACAGGGACACTGTGAAAACCTTCCCCTAGAAGTAAGATGAGAAGTCCATGAATTACACAGTGCTTTTTCTGCAGCTTCATGCTAATTTGCTACTGCAACATTCATGTCTTAGCTACAAAATGCTCTGAGATATCTTTAAAGAGTTTTTTTTTTTGTTTTGTTTTTTGTTTTTTTTTTTTTTTTTTTGGTAAGAACTACTTAGTGTGTCACCAAAATAAATTCAAGGGACATTCTTCATTATCTTACAGATTTATAACACCAGAATCCTTTTCTCCCTTTAAAGCCAACGCATAAGAAAAATTAAAAAGAAGATACAAATGAAAGGAAGTAATGATTTTTTGTAGTGTTTTGCTGATTTAAATATCTCTTCTTTAAAAAAATAATCATATATGGATATATCATATGTATGCACATATCAGGAAAAGGGAAAATATATTTGCTGGCTCTTCTCTCATGTAGGAAAAAGAAGCAGTTGGAAGAAGCAAGTCTTGCCACTATTACCCTCTCTGCAACACTTCTAAGGTTAAAGGAATAAAAATCCATCAATTTGTACAGCCTGACCTCGCAGTGTTGGTTTTCAGCTGAATTCAGATGTGCAGGATTAACCCAGCAAAGTTTACATGACATTGATTTAAAAGCTGCGTTCCAGGACCTTCCAGCAAGTTACATTAATCGGAATCTTTAATCGAGCCTTGGGATGGG
>WBNM01015310.1:17431-29622 GCA_013399055.1 Ramphastos sulfuratus | reverse complement strand
CTTTGATCACATTGGGTGATTCTGTGCTCCACAACCTCCCTGGGCAACCTGTGCCAGTGTCTTGATTTGCAGCAATTTGCTTTGCATTGTAATCACTAACAAGTTATACCAAAAGAAGTTCTTTGGTATAAACCAACCCCCACCTCATTCCAACCTCCTTTCAGGGAGTTGCAGAAAGCAGTAAGGTCTCCTGTGAGACTCCTCCAGACTAAACATTCCCAGTTCTCTCAGCTCCTCACCAGACCTGTTCTCCAGACCCTTTGCCAGTTTGATAACACTTCTCTAGACCTGCTCCAGCACCTCAATGTCTTCCTTGTAGTGAGGTCCCCAAACTGAACACAGTATGTGAAGTGCAAATAATTCAAATGCAAAATCCTTGAATGATGCAAGCTGGACTTATTCTTACTAAGACATATTTAAGATATTAGCATCTTGGACTGAACTGGAGCTGACTGTGTTAGGTACTGCATAAGCACATCTGAAAGCAAGGCTCTCGTTCATGATTAATGCACTGATGATTAAGTTCTGCAGTTCCAGTTTGGTTTGTAAGCTTATGGAGAAAATACTGATGAAGGATGTGAATGCTTCCAACAGTAAGTAATCAATAATCCATTCTTTCATGCCTCTCTAACTCTGGTGATGTATATAAAATGATTCTTGGTTATTTACTAAATGCTCAGGTCTTAAAAAACAATCATCATAGAATCATAGAATGGTAAAGTTGGAAGGAGACCTCAAGGATCATCCAGTTCCAACCCCCTGCCATAGGCAGGGACACCTCCCACTAGCTCAGGTTACTCAAGCCCTCCTCCAACCTGGCCTTGAACCCCTCCAGGGAGGGAGCAGCCACAGCCTCCCTGGGCAACCTGTGCCAGTGTCTCACCACCCTCACTGTAAAGAACTTCCTCCTAACATCCAGTCTAAATCTTCCCTCTGCCAGTTTAAACCCATTGCCCCTTGTCCTGGCATTGCAAGATCTTATAAATAGTCCCTCCCCAGCCTTCCTGTAGCCCCCCTTCAGATACTGGAAGGCTACTCCCAGGTCCCCTGGAAGCCTTCTCTTCTGCAGGCTGCAGAGCCCCAACTCTCTCAGTCTGTCCTCATAGGTGGTTTGTCAGTAAAACCTTTAGTGGTTATAAGTAGTTATTTCCAAAAATTGCCTGCCTTTAAGACTTCACTTCAAGAAGTTATTCTGGGTTTTTTGGGTTCTTGTGCTTCTAGAAGAAAATTTGCATTGCTACCAATAACATGGTTGTTTCTGGCAAGTTCTAAGCCTTTCAGAGAAATCAAGTGTATTATCTTTTAAAACGTTTTCAGGGATAATCTTTTTTATTTCTTTTGAGATGGAACGTGTACAAGACATTACTCACCATCTAGGTAAGAGCAGAAGAGGATTTTCTAGAGTGTTGAGATTCATTCAAAGCAAAAGTCCCATGAGTTTATCTAAACAACACATGAAAAGAGAAAAAACATTTTATTAAACCCCTGGGAAGTAAAAATTCTGTGGTTTGCACAGCTGTTAGCTGGGATGCAAATGAGGTTCAGTGGCCTGAAGCCACTCCTCAGCTACTACAGCTCTCTTGGAAAGAGAGCAATCCATCTTTTCATCAGCCACCTTTGACCAGGTTTGGGCACACACCACATAATTTCCTGCTGAGTTTTAGGTTCAGAGTACAGATAGAAGAGATATTTAGATGTGGGTTTCGCATATATCTGAGGTGCTATGTTTTCTACATTGATAACTTACATGGCACAGTTCTAATGCCATCTGATATGCACATAGCATACCTGCTGCTTTAGAGTTCTGGGTGTTTTCTCTAAGGCAGAAAATAATGTTGTTTGCTTTATAAGTCAAAACTTAATAGAAATAGAATCCTAAAATGGCTTAGGTTGAAAAATACCTGAGATCATCTCCTCCAACCCCTCTGCAATGGGCAGGGATGTCTCTCAGCTAATCTTGGTTGCTCAAGGCCTGAATCAATCTGGCTGTGAACACTTGCAGGGAAGGGGCATTCTCAGCCACTCTGGGCAACCTATTCCAGAGTCTCCCCACCTTTGTACCAAAGAACTTCTTCCTAAGATCTAGTCTAAACCTACTTTCTCTCATCTTAAAACCTTGATGAAAACTCCCTCTTCAGCATTCCTGCAGGTTCTCTTCAGGTGTTAGAAAGTAGATGTGTGTCCCCAGAGTCTTCTCCAGGCTGAATGATCCCAGCTCCATCACCTATACTCATAGCAGAGGTGTTCCAGCCCTTGGACCATCCTCTGGACTTGCTCCAACAGATCTATGTCCTTCTTGTGAAGGTGGCAACAGGACTGGACAAAGACAAAGACAATGACAATGACAAAGAAAAAGACAAAGACAATGACAATGACAAAGACAATGACAATGACAAAGACAAAGACAATGACAAAAAGACAAAGAGAGAGGCAAAGGCAAAGCCAAAGCTGATTTCACTTGAGGGTTTTCCTTTTTCTTTCTGTAACTGTAAATGCAGAAGATAAACTTCTGACTGTGTTTCTTGCATTCTGAATATGGATTGAGATTATTTCAAAGCAAACAAACAAAAGGATTTGTTTTCTCCTAAGCAGTTTAGCATTAATGAAAAAAAAATAATATATTGGAGTGAGACACAAACCAGATCAACTTAAGTCACCAAATAAGTGCTCCTTAAAGCATCTGAAATGGTATTTTGAAACATTCTGAACTGCCAGTGAAGACATGGAGAGTAAAAGAGTCAGTCAGAGGTCTACAGTGGGACACTTAATGAATCAGTCCTGGTGCTGCTTGGCTGCTCTAACCAAATTCTAACTGGCTACAATATGTTCCTTAACATTTTGATAGATTTTAGATAAAAAAAGCTCAAATAGTTTGAAAGCTTTGGTTAGCTGCTGACATATAGGTACAGTGTTGGGAAGTGTAGATTTTTGAACACACAGTGAAGCATGGAAAGGAGCTGCTTTCACAAGGCTGGTAGATCATAGTTATTCAGAACAAACACTTAAGTGATTTGTTGTTCTTGTTTTAAATATTAATCACTAGATAGAATCATAGAATGGTAAGGTTGGAAGGGACCTCAAGGACCATCCAGTTCCAACCCCCTGCCATAGGCAGGGACACCTCCCACTAGTACAGGTCACTCAAGACCTCGTCCAACCTGGCCTTGAACACCTCCAGGGAGGGATCATCAGAGCCTGTTTCTTGGGTAATAAGTGGCAATATGATGCTGCTGTAGAGATGTATGATGGTAAAGCACCCATCACCTATTTCTTTCTTAGAATCTCCCATGCAGCTATCATTCAGGAAGGTCTCTTCATCCATGGCAATGTAGTTACCAGCTCCATAAAACTACCAGGACAAGCACTGCAAGTGCTACAAGTTCCTTGTTTGCTTGCCCTTTTAGCCCAACTGTGTGTGACTCTTAAAAGAAGGACTCACAGAGATTTAACTGCTTTGCACACCCGTCTGTATAAAGAGAAAGTAAGAGACAAGAGTAGACANTGTGAGGGTGACAGAACCCTGGCACAGGCTGCCCAGGGGGGTTGTGGAGTCTCCCTCTCTGGAGGTATTCAAAACCTACCTGGATGTGTTCCTGTGTGATCTGGTGTAGGTGATCCTGCTCTGACAGGAGGGTTGGACTGGCTGAGCTTTGGAGGTCCCTTCCAGCCCCTGACATTCTGTGATTCTGTGAAAAGGGGGTGAGCATGATTCCCTGGTGATACTGAATCAAACAGGGGTGTGACTAGTATGAGTGTCTTGCCTTTTGGGAATGACTGAAGAATCATTTCATCTGAAGGGAGATGAAAACGTTTTGTTTGTTCGACTGCGGCTGCTGAATAGGAAATACAGTTCTTGGCTTGGCTCTGCTTTGGAAGTTGAAGCATCACAGCCCTTGTTTATATTTTATTCAAAATATTTGATGAAGTAAGCCAGGAAGTAAACCTCTTTCAGAAACTCCGTTTTTCACATCCCAATCTGTAATTCTTGGCCTGAGGTAAAACCACTTCAGTCAGCTCAGTAAAGCCAGGACTGGTCCTGCAAATCACGTTTCCAGAGCAGACTGTCTGCATATGAACTGATTGCTTCAGCTGTGTGAAGATGCTTCATATGTGAAGACAACTTTTCTTTGAAAGAGCTCATCTCTCTTTTTTTTTCTTTTATGTTTTTTTTTTCCCTCAAAATGAGTACTTGATTTTTTTACCCTTTTTATTTCCCTGGGAAATCAAGTATTAAATGGAGGATTCAATGGTCCTTTAAAGGACATCAAGCCCCTTTGGTCCAAAATCATGCTTGTCATTCACAGAAAGCAGGGTGGCATGAAAAACCACCAGTATGGTGGACCCCACCATACTGACTTCTCCCTCTATACTTTTTCCTTTGAGGCACCACTCATTTATTCATCTTAACTGCTAGACCCCACTAGGATCTGCCTGGTTTGAAGACCACTACACTGTTTTTCAGAATCATTCTAACATTTAGACTGGAAAAGATCATTGAGCCTAGCTGTTACCCACCAAGTCAATAAATGATGTTCCAGGTGCCACATCTACACGACTTTTGGATAATGACTCCATCATTTATCTTGACAACTTGTTCCAGGGGTTGGCAACTCTTTTGGTGAAGAAATTTTTCCTAATATCCAACCTAAACTTCCCCAGGTGGGAGGCCATTTCCTCTCATCCTATCACTTTCTTACTTGGGAAAAGAGACTAACACCCTCCTTGCTCTAACCTTTGGTCAGGAAGTTGTAAAGAGCCAGAAGGTCTCTCCTCAGCCTCCTTCAGGCTAAATTAACCTTGGTTCCCTCAGCTGCTCCTCACCAGACCTGTTCTGCAGACTCTTCAACAGCTTCACTGCCCTTCTCTGGACACTTTAATGGTGTCCAGAGACCTTCTCTGCACTCCAGCACCTTGATGTCTTTGTTTTAGTGAGGTGCCTAAAGCTGAACTCAGTGTTTGAGAACAAATATTATGAGAATGAAGAAGTTTCTGTGTCTGTAGAGGAGGACACAGAATGATAATACTGAGGGGTGGCTTTGACAAGCAACAGAGAGGAGCTGAAGATCAATGTGCAATTTAAATAGATTAGTTCAGAAACAAAAGTGTGTTTTTTTCCCTGCTGCTTTTGGATTTGAGTTCTTTGAAGTATTTTCACTTGAGTTTATGGCTTAAGATGTGAGAAACCATGGGTAGGTATTTGGATATCTGGGTGGTGAATGGCTGAGAGCAGCCCTGAGGAAAAGGCCCTGGGGGTCTGGGGTGATGAAAAGCTCAAGATGAGGCTGCAGTGTGAGTGCAGCCCAGACAGCAACTGTGTGCTGGGCTGCAGCAAGAGCAGTGTGGGCAGCAGGGCAAGGGAGGGGATTGTGCCCCTTTGCTCTGCTCTCCTCAGACTCCACCTGGAGTCCTGTGTGCAGTTCTGGAGCCCCCAGCACAGGAAGGACATGGAACTGTTGGAGTGGGTCCAGAGGAGGCCACCAAGATGCTGAGAGGGCTGCAGCAGCTCTGCTGTGAGGACAGGCTGAGAGAGTTGGGGCTCTGCAGCCTGGAGAAGAGAAGGCTTCCAGGAGACCTTAGAGTAGCCTTCCAGTATCTGAAGGGGGCTACAGGAAGGCTGGGGAGGGACTATTGACAAGGTCTTGCAATGACAGGACAAGGGGCAATGGGTTTGAACTGGCAGAGGGGAGATTGAAACTGGATGTTAGGAGGAAGTTGTTTGCAGTGAGGGTGGTGAGACACTGGCACAGGTTGCCCAGGGAGGTTGTGGCTGCTCCCTCCCTGGAGGTGTTCAAGGCCAGGTTGGAGGAGGCCTTGAGTGACCTGTTCTAGTGGGAGGTGTCCCTGCCTATGGCAGGGGGTTGGAACTGGATGATCTTTGAGGTCCCTTCCAACCTTACCATTCTATGGTTCTATGACTTGTCACTGTATTCAGATAACACAGAAATAGCTTCACGTGCTCTGTAGTGTTGAGTGGAAAAGGGGAGGTCTCTTCAGCTCAAGACATTATATTCAGATGGGTTTATGGGACAGTATTAATTTGTAATTTGGGAGGAGAACAGACAGTTTGCTGTTACTAAATTGTGTAACTTCATGGAATAATTGTGAAACTTGTGGGGGGAATAGAATGTTTCAGTTTCTACAAAACTTTTGTATTGTGCAGGCAGCAAGAAATGCTTTGTTTGGAGTTTTTTTTGCCTCGGTCAGATACTGCAGAATAGCCTGTTGAAGTCTGCTCTCTCATGGGAGCCCAGAGTAGCTATCTGATGAACTCCTGTTCCCAGAGCCCATTTTTGGAGCCATGCAGATTTTGTCAAACACTTTACCAGACAGATGGCAGTGGTACACCTATGCCTGTGAATAGGATCAAACCATTTCTGCTTTTCATTCTCAACCAAGAGGCTTAGGTGTACTCCTCTTGACTTTATTTGATCTACTTTTTGTGTTGTGCATTTCTGCAGTGAAAGGCCACTTGACTTCTGCAATGGAGGAGGAGAAAGGAGTAAAAGGAAATCAAATTAAGACTGGAGGCTGGGGTTTGCAATCTGTATTCTAGACTACAGTTTAATACTCAGTCTCTTTTCGTTCTTCTCTGATACAGTTTATTGAACTGAAGAATTATTAAAAAGGATATGGTAGTGAGGTGGGTTCTGGTCTTTTCTCCCTACTATCAAGTGATAAAATCATAGAGTCACATAATTGTCAGGGTTGGAAGGGACCTCAAGGATCATCTAGTCCCATCCTCCTTTACCATGAGTATTTTTTTTTCCTGCTGCTTTTGGATTTATTGAGTTGTTTGAAGTATTTTCACTAGATCAGGTTGCCCAGAGCCACATCCAGCCTGGCCTTCAGGGGTGGGGTTTCCACCACCTCTTTGGGCAACCTGTTCCAGTGTCTCACCACTGGTGAGACTTCTTCCTAAAGTCTGTTCTAAATCTACTCTCCTCTAGCTTGGATGCATCCTCCCTGGTGCTATCACTACCTGGCATCCTGAAAAGTCCCTCCCCAGCTTTTCCTAAAGTCTGATCTAAATCTACCCTCCTCTAGCTTGGATGCATCCCCCCTGGTGCTATCACTACCTGGCATCCTGAAAAGTCCCTCCCTAGCTTTCCTGTAGGCCCCCTTCAGATACCAGAAAGTCACAATAAGGTCTTCTCAGAGCCTTCTCTTCACCAAACTGAAATGAGAGGAAATGGACCTGAAATTATGTCAGGGTTGGATATTAGGAAAAACTTATTTCCTGCAGGAGTGGTCAGGTACTGGAACAGGCTGCCCAGAAAGATGATGGAGTCACCATTCCAGGAGGTGTTCAAGCAAACAGTCAATATGGCACTTTAAGGCATGGTTTGAAGGCTGTGGTGGTCTTAGGTTGAGGGCTGGACTTGATGATCTTAGAGGTCTTTTCCAACCAAAACAATTCCATAATTCTTTTATTCTATGATCACATAGGAAGCCTGTGACAAAACTCTTTTGGAATATAGTGTGTTTGGTCCCAGTTTACTGACCTAACAGCAACAAATTCTTAGGAAGTGAAAGATATGATATGCCACAGCTGTAAAGTGTTGAGAGACCTCTGGCTGAAAGAGCAAGTCAAAGGAAGAGTTTCTTTTGTTGAAGGAAATAAGATTTCTTTTATTAATTCATCTGCATAAGCAAGCAGCATGGTAACTTCCAAATGTACTCAAGTAGCAGCCTTTGCTTAGAGGAATGTATAGGAGGTTTAATGTGTTACAAATGCCTCTGTCTAGGCCACCATCGTGAGCTGCTCTGAGGGAATGCAGCTAGTCAAAAAACTGACTGTGTTTGGTCACTGCTTGGATTGTGGTAGCTGTAAGGACTGATGTGCATCCCATCTGACATGGCTGGGCATTTGCAAAGTGTTATCATTTATGAGAATGGTGTGTGGTTTTCTACTCTCATTTTAGATATAAAATACTTTTTTTTTTTTTTTTTTTTTTTTCCTTTTTCCACTCCTAGCTTGTAAAGCTGAAAACCTGTGTGGAGCCCTGTGCTGTATCTCATGCAAAGGATAAACCCAACTGTTACAGTATCACAGTATAGCAAGGTTGGAAGAGACCTCAAAGATCATCAAGTCCAACCCACTACCACAGACCTCCAGACTAGACCATGGCACCAAGTGCCACGTCCAAACCTGCCTTGAACACCTCCAGGGACAGTGACTCCACCCCCTCCCTGGGCAGCCCATTCCAGTGGGGAATGACTCTCTCAGTGAAGAACTTTCTCCTCACCTCCAGCCTAAACTTCCCCTGGCACAGCTTGAGACTGTGTCCTCTATTACTGCCATCTTTTTTGCAATTAGGAAAATTTCTATTGCCTCAGCTGGGAGGATGATGGAATCATAGAATCATAGAATGGAAAGGTTGGAAGAGACCTCAAAGATCATCTAGTTCCAACCCCCTGCCATAGGCAGGGACACCTCCCACTAGTACAGGTCACTCAAGGCCTCATCCAACCTGGCCTTGAACACCTCCAGGGAGGGAGCAGCCACAACCTCCCTGGGCAACCTGTGCCAGTGTCTCACCACCCTCACTGCAAACAACTTCCTCCTAACATCCACTTTCAATCTCCCCTCTGCCACTTCAAACCCATTGCCCCTTGTCCTGGCATTACAAGACCTTGTCAATAGTCCCTCCCCAGCCTTCCTGTAGCCCCCTTCAGATACTGGAAGGCTACTCCAAGGTCTTCTGGAAGCCTTCTCTTCTCCAGGCTGCAGAGCCCCAACTCTCTCAGCCTGTCCTCACAGCACAGCTGCTGCAGCCCTCTCAGCATCTTGGTGGCCTCCTCTGGACCTGCTCCAACAGTTCCATGTCCTTCCTGTGCTGGGGGCTCCAGAACTGCTCACAGGACTGCAGGTGTGGTCTGAGGAGAGCAGAGCAAAGGGGCAGAATCCCCTCCCTTGCCCTGCTGCCCACACTGCTCTTGCTGCAGCCCAGCACACAGTTGCTGTCTGGGCTGGACTCACCCTGCAGGCTCATTTTGGCAGTGTCTGGTGGATTGTAGTGTGTTTTGCTCTACAGGGATTAAATAGAAGTTTCTCGACAACTCTACTTTTCTAAGGTGGTTTTTGTCATCTTTCTGTTTATAGCCCTTTTGTTAGTGCATTTTGGGCTTTTTTATCTAATTGAGGAATTAGCTCTGTTGGGAAATAGTTCACCTATTAGCATCACTTTCATTAACTATATAATAATTTTTCACTGTTGAAAATCTGAGGAAGAGTCTTCTGTGCTTCAGATTCTGTCTGGATTTAAGTTTCAAGGTGCAGGTCCACTCCAGTAGCACTTAACTCTGGAGGAATCTAATCTCTATCAACTCCTCAGTTTCTAGTTCACTTAACTCTGGAGGAATCTAATCTCTATCAGCTCCTCAGTTTCTAGTTCACTTAACTCTGGAGGAATCTAATCTCTATCAACTCCTCAGTTTCCAGTTAACTCTGGAGGAATCTAATCTCTATCAACTCCTCAGTTTCTAGTTCACTTAACTCTGGAGGAATCTAATCTCTATCAGCTCCTCAGTTTCTAGTTCACTTAACTCTGGAGGAATCTAATCTCTATCAGCTCCTCAGTTTCTAGTTCACTTAACTCTGGAGGAATCTAATCTCTATCAGCTCCTCAGTTTCTAGTTTGTTTGCCTATGGAAAGAAAGCTTACATAATATATTCTTTTCCTAGTCTTTTCTCCCTGTGGCCTCCTCCCTGCAGGAACAAATTCAGGATGTTTATGAAAGTAGGAGGCAATTCCCCTTCTGAAGAAAAGACTCCATTAGAGGCTCTCCTCTTATTAGACATGGGAGAATTCACATGGAACAGCTTTTCATGTGCGTGGGACTTTGCAACATTTTCTTCCCCACATGAATTCTTTGATCTGTAACGAGGGATGAGGTCACGCTTAGTACAGTGCTGTTAAAAAGTCATTCAGCAACTTTATTGAAAGTCATCTTTCATTTACTCAGATGTGCACACAAGTGTTGTTTACCTCAGAGTTCTTCAGACACGCAGGATCGTTCTAGAAATGGTTTTCTCTCAGCGTTGTGTTTGTCTTACGCTTCCATGCGCTCAGCTCTCCTTGCTTTGAGAGTCTGCTCACAGAGTCAACCTGCAGTGGCCATTCTTACACCCATGGGCAGACTTCTTGTGAACCAAGAGTTTGGAGTTTCTGATGGTAGCTGGAGTTCAGCTCTGAACAGGGGAGCATCATGTTTGCTCCCTTCAGGTACTTGTAGACAGCAATGAGGTCTGCCCTGAGCCTCCTCTTCTGCAGGCTGCACACCCCCAGCTCCCTCAGCCTCTCCTCACAGGGCTGTGCTCCAGGCCCCTCACCAGCCTTAGTGCCCTTCTCTGGGCACCTTCCAGTCTCTCAACATCTCTCTTGAATTGAGGGGCCCAGAACTGGACACAGTAAAACATCCCCAATGTAGTCTCCCATCATTTGTAAGCTGTGTGCTAGGGCAGATGGTTAGGAATTTGGATTGGTAGGTCATCATTGGTAATGTTGTGGCCTGTTTTATATTCTGCAGTTCCTAACTAAACCTAATTCCTGAATGTCATTGACACCTGAGTTATGAGAAAACTCATCCAATGATCTGAATGTTATCATTAATTCCAGGACAAGCCAAAACTGAAGCCTTGGATCCAATTTCTCCTTGTTCCCTGAGGAAAGGGAAAATTCATGTCATAGAATCATAGAATCATAGAATGGTAAGGTTGGAAGGGACCTCAAAGCTCATCCAGTTCCAACCCCCTGCCATAGGCAGGGACACCTCCCACTAGCACAGGTCACTCAAGGCCTTGTCCAACCTGGCCTTGAACACCTCCAGGGAGGTTGTGGAGCACAGAATCACCCAATGTGATCAAAGATGTTGTGATCACAACCGCCCTGGGCAACCTGTGCCAGTGCCTCCCCCCCCTCACTGTATAGAACTTCCTCCTAAATGTCCAGTTGAGGTGACCCAGACCCATTTCCAACTGCAGCCTTTCGAACCATTTTCATTTCCAGTAGTCAGCAATGCCTAAATCACATGAGGAAGAAGAATACAGAGAGGAAGAAGAAGGAAGAGAAGCTCATGCAGGAGGGATGATGATTTTCAGAATGCATGGGGCTAGCATTGGCATGGTATATAGTGCTGAAGTATTTGGGGAAAAGCAAAGGCTGGAATCCTGGAGTTCTTTTATGCAAGCAATAAAGGTTTTGAAGGTTCTTTTGTTTATAAACCAGCTGCTCTAAGTGGGTGCTGCTTCCAAGGCTGTGTTTGCCTGGGTGGCTGTTGCCTTTCCCTTAAGGTTGCAGCTGCAGATGACAAAGTTCCGTGCAACTGAAGACAGTACATACCACATGCAAAGGAATTACAGGAAACATTGTTCTTTTTCTTAGAATCTCCTCCACAGAGAAGAAAAGAATACGACAAAGCAAAGTATCACAACTACGTCATGGTCACACATTCCTGTTTCTCTTGCCCTTTACCACTATATTTAGAATGTTTGCTCGATAGGACCATATGTGTCTTTTAAAAACAACGTCTGTATCCGCTAGGAGGAAAGGCCTTTTTTGGTGGGAGATGCTCTATGGAAACAGGTTTTTCATCTCACTTTATTTCCTCTTAGATTCATGTTGTTACTGTAGGCTTAGCCTTGTTTGCATCTGAAGTCAATTAAACATTAGTCATGGACTTAAATGAAAAGAGGGCTGAGTTTTCAACAGTAGATCTTTGAAAGAGAACCTGAATCAAGTATGCTCTAACCGCTATGGGAAGAACATCAATATTAGTTCTCCTGTCTTTTATTTTTCTGTCTACCTTTTTAATTCTTGAATCATGTGATGATCATATTCCAAATATTTATTTTTCCTAAGGGTTTCTTTCAAATATTTCCTTTTCAGACTGTTAAAGACTTACACTTCCCCATAAAATAAATGTAGGAGTTAGAGAAGTTCAAAAGTCTTGGTCGATCTTGCTGTGAACCGACAGCACGGAGTAAAACACAACCAACCCAACTGTGTTTTCTTTTCTCTGCCATGAACATAGAATCAGAGAATCATAGCATGGTAAGGTTGGAAGGGACCTCAAGGATCATCTAGTTCCAGCCCCCTGCCATAGGCAGGGACACTTCCCACTAGCACAGGTCACTCAGGGCCTTGTCCAACCTGGCCTTGAACACCTCCAGGGAGGGAGCAGCCACAACC
>WBNM01015310.1:0-17134 GCA_013399055.1 Ramphastos sulfuratus | reverse complement strand
ATGTTTTTCCAGTTTGGAAACATGTTGTTACAGTCATACACCTACTTGTGCAATCACTCCTTTGTTTTCACAGCTAACTCTCCTGCATGGGATTGTTTGGCCTTTGCCACTAGCCTTTTAGTACAGTTCATTACTGATCCACAGAATGAGATCTCATCATATCTGACAGGGTCGTTGCTCGGTAACTTAGGCATCGGAACCTTGATATGAATTATTGGCAGGTACAGTTGTTCATGGCAGGCCAACCAGAATCAAATAGATATTGAACCTTATTTAGTTTGCCCTAAATCACAAATTCTTGAAAAGTGAAGCAAACATTCTCCACAGAGAAATGCAAATCATAGTGTTTGAATGGTGTGGATGACAGGGCAAAAAATGGAGTGTCTGACTTCTGCTGTACACTAATAGACTTTGTATGGGCATTCAGCTTCCTAGAATGTTGCCTGGCCTTTGCTTCACCCTTGAATAATTTTGTACCTGTCTTTTTCTTTTTTAAATCTTTTTTTTTTTTNTTTTTTTTTTTTTTTTTTTTTTTTTTTCTTAGCTGGATGTAGCAGTCAGTACAATTCCTGATCAAAGGTGTTGAAAATGAAGAACTTTAGTGCCTTAAAACAGTACTTAGAGTTTTGTAATGAAAAACCTGCATGAATGAAGGCATTTTAATAGATTAGCTTTGTAAGTGCTGACAGTGTAAATACACATCAGGGGTTTTGTGCATTAGCAATGAATTTCAGTATATCTGGATGTGTGTATATATGCACTTTGTTCTGTATTTCAAGGTCCCTTCAGAAGTATTTGTCTGTGTAAGTGTAGAATGTCTACTGGATTGTATCTTGTTCTCCAGTACCAAGACACACTCACATCCTTTGTCAGCAACAGCCTGTGATACAAACCCAAGTACTGGATGAGGGAATTGACTGCAGCCTTGGGGAGTTTGCAGATGACACTAAGCTGGGAGGGAATGTTGATCTGCTTGAGGGTAGGAAGGGTCAACAGAGGGATCTGGACAGGCAGGATCGATGGGCAAAGTTCAGTTGTGTGAGGTTTAAGAATGCTCATCTCCAGGTCCTGCACTTGGGTCACAACCACCCTACAAAAGCTCCAGTCTTGGGGCAGAGTGGCTGGAAAGTTGCCTGGCAGAAAAGGACCTGGGGGTGCTGGTTGACAGCCAGCAGCATGCTCGGATGGCCAAGAAGGCAAACAGCATCCTGGCCTGGATCAGGAATAGTGTGGTAAGCAGGACCAGGAAAGTGATCATGCCCTTGTACTGGGCACCAGTGAGTACTGAGTTCAGTTTTGGTACCTTCAGTACAAGAAAGACATTCAGGTTCTGGGACATGTCCAGAGAAGGGCAACAAAGCTGGTGAGGGGCCTGGGGAACAGGACTGGTGAGGAGCAGCTGAGGGAACTGGGGTTGTTTAATGTGGAGAAAATGAGGCTAAGAGAAGACCTCACTGCTCTCTACAAGTACCTGAAAGGAGGCTGGAGTGAGGTGGGCGTAGGTCTCTTCTCCTTAGCATCAGCTGGTAGTGTAAGAGGAAATAGCCTGAAATTGTGCCAGTGAAAGTTTAGGATGGAGATTAGGAAAGAAATCTTTGTTGCAAGAGTGGTCAGGCACTGGAACAGGCTGCCCAGGGACGAGGTGGAGTCACTGTCCTCAGAGGTGCTCAAGAAAGGGGTGGACATGGCACTTTAAGACACTGTTTAATGGCCATGGTGGTTGGACTCAATGACTTTAGAATACTTTTCTAACTGAAACAATTCTGTGATTCTATGAAGAGTTTTCTGTTTTCATTCAAGTACTGATGGAGATGAATAGAAGGCAGCAATTATGGTGGAAGACTAACCCCTTGTTCTCAGGATGTCTCTCTAAGGCACAGTGCTGCAGGAATTATTTTAATGAGGTCTGTGTGCAGGTGAAAGCAGAAGGAGGTTGCAACTGCTGCTGGATCCTCTTTGGAATACCTCTGAGTACATTTTGAGGAGGTGGAGAGAACTAAAAATACCATTAAGTCTGTGCAGGTGGTCAGCAGGTTCTGGCAAGTTTCAGGTGCATATCTGAAATGAGTGATTTTAAAAGTTTTATTAACAGAAAGAAAAATATTGTTCAGAAGACTTTACCTCAGAACAAACCTTTTTTTTTTATTAAGGAAGTTCTACAGACAGGAGCTTTGAATAGTGGCCTTTGTATAGTGGCCTATCAAGCAGCCAACTGGATGAAAATTTTCCTATGTTGCTCTGAGAATTCTTCATTTTAACATGCACTGGAAAAAAAAAATAAATTGCAGAATTAATCTCTTTTCATTTCTTTTTAACTGGATGAAGCATTACTTCAGAAGTAATAGAATGAAAGTAAAACCTTTCAAAACCATGTCTCTGAGGTTTTCTAATCCTCACAATTTGAAGTATCTGTTTGTGGAGCCTGCTTTTCTTAATACCAACTTTGGTATAAAGTTTTATTGTAATTCCAAACAAATGTTATGCTATCATCATTATCATCATCCTGAGTGCTGTCTAGATGCCCCTCATTAAATAATTGAGAAAGTGGTTGGGAAAATGCCTATTTTGTTACAGTGCAAATTTCACAAACCAGTTATGGCTTGTATTTATACTTTTTCCCAGCAGAACACATGGCTTCTTGCCATATTGGCTTTGTTTCCTCAGTGAATCACTCAGAAAGGAAATCCAAGTTGTGAAGTAATGATTTGATAGTCCCTGTTTTGCTTTTTTTTTTTAATTTTTTTTTTCCAAAAGCTGTCTTGTGAACTGAAGTGATACTTTTACCACAAGCAAACAAACAAGCAAACAAACAAGCAGTAATCCACCCCTTTGAACTAAGCATAAAGTTGAACCCTCTTTTGGAATATTAAAGAAACCCAAACAAAAACCTATTAGAATGCTTTTGTGTGCTTCAGATAGACACAAATATATTTGTTTGTAGCTAGGACATCTTCCAGGGCAGATGAAGATCAGACTAATGAAGATGTAGGAAACAATGGTCTTTATTTTTTTGTTGTTGTTGTGATATGGACTGTAAAGGATTGACAACACTTGCCAGAAGAGTCTGTAATAATATATAGGTACAGACCTGTGCTAGTGGGAGGTGTCCCTGCCTATGGCAGGGGATTGGAACTGGGTGATCCTTGGAGGTCCCTTCCAACCTTACCATTCTATGATTCTATGATTCAGGACTGTTTTCAGACCTTGCCAAGTGAAATGAAACTCCTCCTCTGCTTAGTTAAAAATCATTTTCCCTAGGAAATCTTACAGAATCATAGAATGGTTTAGGTTGGAAAGGACCTCAAGGATCATCTAGTTCCAACCCCCTGCCATAGGCAGGGACACCTCCCACTAGCACAGGTCACTCAAGGCCTCGTCCAACCTGGCCTTGAACACCTCCAGGGAGGGAGCAGCCACAACCTCCCTGGGCAACCCGTGCCAGTGTCTCACCACCCTCACTGCAAACAACTTCCTCCTAACATCCAGTCTCAATCGCCCCTCTGCCAGTTCAAACCTGACTCAGCTGTCATAACCAAGTCCTTGAAGTGGAAATGACTCTAAAATATATACCTGTATGTGAGCATGCACACACATATCAAGGCTTCATCCTTTGCAGTTTATCCATTTGTATGTTGTTCAAGTACAATGACCAAAACCTAATAGCTTCACTTGAATGTGTTCTACTGTTCTCTGGCTTTTAAAGTCAGGACCCACAAAGTTGGCCACAGGGACTTCTGGGGACTGTATGGTACTCACCCCTTGCAATGCTCTAGGATTGAGGAAGAGTGGTTGGAAAGTTGCCCAGTAGAAAAAGACCTCAGGGTCTTGATTGGCAGCCTGATGAACATGAACCAGCATGTACCCAGGTGGCCAAGAAGGCCACAAGCATCCTGGCTTGCATAAGCAACAGCGTGACCAGCAGGACCAGGGAAGTGATAATCCCTCTGGACTCAGCACTTGTGAGGCCACACCTTAAGTACTGGGGTCAAGTTTGGGCCCCTCACTACAAGAAAGACATTGAGGTGCTGGAGAAGGTCCAGAGAAGAGGGAAAGAAGGGTCTGGAGAACAGGTCTGGTGAGAAGCAGCTGAGGAAACACTGGAGATGGTTAGTCTGTTGAAAAGAAGGCTGAGGGGAGACATTACCACTCTGTACATCTCCCTGAAAGGGAGGTTGGAGTGAAGTGGGTGTTAATCTCTTCTATCTAGTTACAGGTGGCAGGTCAAGAGACTGTGGCCTCAAGTTGCTCCAGGGGAGGTCAAAGTTGGGTATTAGAAGAAACTTCTTGATTGAAAGGGTTCTGCAGCCCTGGAACAGGCTCCCTAGGGAGGCTGTTGAATCCCTGGAGGCATTTGGAGGAAGCTGAGTTGTAATGCTGAGGGACATGCTTTAGCTGCAGGCTTGGTAGAGTTAGAGAATATTTGTTATTGATCTTAAAGGTCTTTTCCAGCTCAAAAGGATTCTGTGATTCTTCTGTTTAAGACAAATTAAACTCCTATCAGTTGTCTTCTTATTAATTTTTTTTTTCTTCATTGTATTTTTAGACCAGGTTTTAAGATTCATAGAATCACAGAAGCAACCAGTTTGGAAGAGAGCTCCAAGCTCACCCAGCCCAACCTATCACCCAGCCCCAACCAATCAACCAGACCATGGCACTAAGTGCCCCATCCAGGCTCTGCTTCAACACCTCCAGGGATGGAGACTCCACCGCCTCCCTGGGCAGCCCATTCCAATGCCAATCACTCTCTCTGGCAACAACTTCATCCTAACATCCCGCCTAGACCTCCCCTGGCACAGCTTGAAAGCAGAGGCCAAGGAAAGCAGAGACCAAAGCCAGAGCTGCATTGTAATGCACTTGGATACTGTTGTGTCCCTTGGCACAGCACTGCTAGAACTGCCCTGATGTTGGTTTTGCAGGGCTGTGACTGGAATAAAACTGAGTGCTGAGTTCACCTACTTTCAACCATTGCCTCAGGCTTCTCTTGGAGAATGGTCCTGCAGGTGTGTGAACATCAGACATTAATGTGAGATGTGAAGGCACCAAAGTTAATGACTGCAAAAGCAGCAGTAAGATGAGCACAGGCAGGCATGTGGACCTGTTCCTGAGCTAATGGCATGTACTGCAATGTGTAGCATTATGCTGGGAAGAAACTGCAGCTTATCAGTGGCTTGGGTGAGTAGCTTCAGGTGGTCTTATTTGGTTTCTTATGATTGGAATCATTCTCTTAATGGGTATGGTGACTAATCAAGAATTTTAATACCTTAATTAAACTGCAAGTTTAATTCCTTGTTAGAGTCCTGGGCTGCAGCAAGAGCAGTGTGGGCAGCAGGGCAAGGGAGGGGATTCTGCCCCTTTGCTCTGCTCTCCTCAGACCCCACCTGCAGTCCTGTGTGCAGTTCTGGAGCCCCTAGCACAGCAAGGACATGGAACTGTTGGAGTGGGTCCAGAGGAGGCCACCAAGATGCTTGGAGGGCTGCAGCAGCTCTGCTATGAGGACAGGCTGAGAGACTTGAGGCTCTGCAGCCTGGAGAAGAGAAGGCTTCCAGGAGATCTTGGAGTAGCCTTCCAGGATCTGAAGGAGGCTCCAGGAAGGCTGGGGAGGGACTATTGACAAGGTCCTGCAATGCCAGGACAAGGGGCAATGGGTTTGAAGTGTCAGAAGGGAGATTGAAATTGGATATTAGGAGGAAGTTGTTTGCAGTGAGGGTGGTGAGACACTGGCACAGGTTGCCCAGGGAGGTTGTGGCTGCTCCCTGCCTGGAGGTGTTCAAGGACAGGTTGGGTGAGCCCTTTAGTGACCTGTGCTAGTGGGAGGTGTCCCTGCCTATGGCAGGGAGTTGGAACTGGATGATTCTTGAGGTCCCTTCCAACCTTACCATTCTATGATTCTGTATTTTAAAAAAATGAAGCCCTCACTTCTGAGGTTCATTTTAACTTCTTTTAGTCTCTTTGTTAACATTTTCAGAAAGCTCTTCCTTTTAGTGTAAGTTAATCTAGTCTCATTTTGGGTGCAGCATTTTGACTTGATGCAGATGACTAAACTGCTTGTTGTCCAGCTCTCCTTTCTTGTGCCTTTTCCACTTTTCATTCCAGGATCATGTTATCTGCCTCCCTCTGTGGGTTTCATTTTTCATCACTTCTTGCAGGTATATATTACTTTCAAGTGTCAGGCTTTCAAGGCTTTTGGAGTTGTAGAGTGAAAAAAATAGTAGTACAGTGACAAAAAAATACCCCAGTGCTAGAGAAAGTGTATACTGTATTTGAAAACCAATTTTTTGATGACCTTAGATAGTTAAAATGAGGATGTCCTGTTATAGATCAGGTAGGTCTCCTACCACACAGATCAATGCTGAAAACCATTCCTTCCAGTTGTAGGCCACAGTGGAAGGAGAGAAACAAGTGAAAAACCAAACCAGGTTAATCTATAGAATGGCTAGAGCTATTCAAAAGCAGTGACATTTTCTGGGTGCAGAAGTGCAACAAACTGCCTCACAAAAGAATTCACAGATCTCTGTTTTCTGCCAGTTTCTAGTAAGTGAAAGCAGCCTTGAAGTATCTTCTTGATCCTTACTGAATGGAGGATAGAACTGCAAGCCATATATACAACCTTCACAGAATGTTTCCATGGTTCTTCTTTCCTTATGAAAGGAAACTGGACCTGCTGCTCCAAGGCCATAGAAGTTTATAATAGCTGAAGACAATGCCTCAATCTATTCACTGTATCTTCTTCCATGGTTAAGCCTTAGTCGTCACTCATGACTTTTAATTAGTCTGAAATTGAATGCAGCCCCTCCTCCTTCAGCAGCTCATAATTTTTTTCTCTTCTGTAGAAAGGCTGATGAAAGGAAGCTGAATGCCTGAATCTGACTGCTCAGCACTTCTTCCTAGCCATATTTTCTCAAGCCCTTTTAATGGCTAATCGGCCTTTAGAAACATGTCTGTTTTACTTACCCCTCACTGCTTTTGGTCTCAGTGATGTCATTCTGCTTTACCTAAGCCCCCAGCTTTGCTGAATGGTATTGTTACCCTGCATATGGTGAGGGCCAACAGTGCTTGCAATGTTTGCTTTGTAATGCATGAAAAAGACTTAATTGTTCGTGTTGTTTCAATAGGCTTTCTGAGTAGAGGTTCCTATTAACCCACTTCTAAAAAAAAAATGGCTGGAGGCAATGGTAGAAACAATAACAACAGCAACACAGAACAACAAAGGTTAAAGAAGGTTTGAAGGTTTACACACTAATGGATGCTTAGTTCATTTAATACGGTTTTAGGCTCAAGAGAGGGAACAAAATCTTCTATTCTGCTCTGTGTGCGTTTTTGTTCTTCAGTAACCTCCTATCTATACACCAAATGAAGCCAGTCTTGCCTGCACATGTATGTACACAAGAAGAGTAAAGCTATTATTACTTGCAGATATTTGTCAGTATGTACAATAAAAGCAGCATCAGGCATGAGCTGCTCTGCCACCCTATATAGAATCTGGCCTGTGTTTAGCCTGAACAAGCTTACATGTGAGCATTGTGTCACCCAGGAAAGCAAGCAGAGGTTACCAGTGTGTATGTTTGTCTTAATGGATGTGGATTTCTCATATGACTCCAAGGACTCAAATTCTCTAAATTTTCTCTAAATTTTTTCTCTAAATTTACTCTAGATATGGTGAGACACTGGCACAGGTTGCCCAGGGAGGTTGTGGCTGCTCCCTCCCTGGAGGTGTTCAAGGCCAGGTTGGATGAGACCTTGAGTGACCTGTGCTAGTGGGAGGTGTCCCTGCCTATGGCAGGGGGTTGGAACTGGATGATCCTTGAGGTCCCTTCCAACCTTACCATTCTATCATTCTATGATATCACAACTCTTAAAAGACTTTCAAGACCTGCATTTCAGTCATTTGCTAAAGCAAGTTTTATGTCTTAAGACAGGGAGACTAAGCCTGGCTTATTTTTACTCTTACAGACTTGTCCCCTACCTAATCTACCTAACAACTATTTCTTCACTTCCTACACGTAGCATAATGCACATAATGACTTCTCTCAATGGAAAGTTTGTGTTTCTTTCCAGGCTGTAGCCAGCAAAGCCCACAGAAACAGGGAAGAGTGACTTGCAAAATACCTGCACTGGCACATAGAATCATAGGATGGTAAGGTTGGAAGGGACCTCAAAGATCATCCAGTTCCTGTAGCCCCCTTCAGATCCTGGAAGGCTACTCTAAGGTCTCCTGGAAGCCTTCTCTTCTGCAGGCTGCAGAGCCCCAACTCTCTCGGCCTGTCCTCATAGCAGAGCTGCTGCAGCCCTCTCAGCATCTTGGTGGCCTCCTCTGGACCTGCTCTAACAGTTCCATGTCCTTCCTGTGCTGGGGGCTCCAAAAGTGCACACAGGACTCCAGGTGGGGAGTGACAAGAGCAGAATAAAGAGGGAGAATCCCTTCCCTTGCCCTGCTGCCCACACTGCTCTTGCTGCAGCCTTACAAAGATGATGAGGCAACCAGAACATCTTCCTTATGGGGAAATGCTGAGAGAATTGGTTCTTTGTAGTCTGAAAAGAGCAGGCTGAGGAGGGAATCTCATAAACAGAGAGTAAAAAGGTTCTAAGCACTGTCAGGGGGGTGGGACCGGTCTTTTTTCAGTGTCACCTGGTGACAGGACAAAGGCTAATGGACACAAACGTGACCATAAGGAGGTCCATCTAAATGTGAGGAGGAACTTCTTTAATGCAAGGGTGGCTCTGAAACAGGCTGTCCAGAGAGATGGTGGAATCTCCATCCCTGGAGACATTCTAAACCTTCCTGAATGTGTGACCTTTAGGTGAACCTTTCTTGGAGGGAGAATTGGACTGGATGATCTCCCTTCCAACCCCTACCATTCTATGATTCCATGAAACTATGGTAAAGGAGGGTCATAAGGAGTAGGCAGCATTTAGATCTCTCTGCTGAAGTTTCCCTAAATCACAGCAGATACTGTAAATAAAGACTAATTCAGTTTGCAAAGGAAAACTGCAGTATGTAGGACTACTAATTCTTATTTCAAATCACCACATTGTTCCTGGTTCTACACTGACTGAAAGAAAGTTTCTTTCTTTGCTACATGGTAGAACACTTGAATATAATTTAAGGCAGGATCAATGACTCCTAGGCTCTGCTGATAGAGCTGACTGCAGTTGGCTCTGCCAAAGGCAGTAGGGTAAAGATGGAGGAACCCTGTGATGCAAGATGGAGTTCTGCCAAGGGAAAAAAAAATCACAGCAAAGATCAGCTTGTCATAATGTCCTCTGAGAGAGGAGAAAAATTAACATGCATGTTCAGGAAAGATAAAGTGAATAAAGTTAGTAGTGATGAAAGACTCTTAAAATGTTATTGCCTGCAAGTCACATGTTTCTGCAGGTAGTATTTCAATCCAAATGTTGATGGCTCTGACATCTGGAAATAATTTCATAACAGAAAAAGCTGGGAGAGAATTGCATGAATAGAATGATAATGCAAGTCAGATGTGTAAACTAAGAAGTGACCAGTTCTTTTTCAGGGTGGTATTGGATGATCACTGAGACAGTGGTAGAGAAGGGGCTTGGTTCAGATGCAATTTGGGCACTGAGGGCCTTCAAATGACTGTGTTATTCTCAGAGCAGTTAGCTCACAGAATGGTGGAAACTATAAAGCCAAAGATCACTGTTACCTTTGCTTATGAGTCCAGTTGCAGAATCTCATCCTGGAGGACAAATGCCAGGTGGTGCGATAGAAGCTTGTCTGCACACCCACAAAGGAGCACAGAGCAACAGTGGTAGGTGGGGATAGGTCCTGCCTCTGTTGCTCCCGGGCCCATCAGAGGAGCCAGCAGGCCTTCAGATGTCCATCACCACGAGCTCTGCACAGCACAAGGTCACAGAGGCAGCTGGAAACCCAAACTGCAGACTCAGAGGAGCTGTCTCCTTGTCCACTCCCTCCCAGGGCGCTGTCATCCTCAGGTCCAGTCATGATGCCCATCATGAGTCAGTGCTGGAGCATCTCTTGGGCTTAGGTGGGGGGTTGCTGCCTAGAGGTGTGGAACATATTATGGGATGCAGGGAAAGAACATCATGGGATTGCACAGAAGTCATTGTGTGGGGAATGTACCAAGGATGGGGGAAAGGAAGGATCTAGTTTACAAGGTGAGCTAGGTGAAAGGGACAAGTTTATGTGACAAACTTAAGGTATGTAGCATACTTTTCATTACAGTTAATTCCATGCTTTATTTTAATTAAAGTACTTTTAATGTTCAAGATGATTAAATGTTAAACCTGTATTGCTTATGCCATTTGCTGACAGTGGTAGCTGAATTTCTCCTGTAAGATGAGCATGTGGTGTGATAAAAGTGCAGAGGGGTTGGAACTAGATGATCTTTGAGGTCCCTTCCAACCTTACCATTCTATGATTCTATGATTTTGGAAACAGTTTCTATACTTCTGTTGGTTTTTTCCCATCTCTTTTCTCTTTCATCAGTCAATAAAATTTTTATAAATAAATTTTTAAGTTCAGTAACTGGTGAAGAATAATTTGGTGAAAACTTTCTGGAGAGTTCTTCACATTTTGTAACTTGCTTGGTCATTAGAATTTTGCTAACAGTGTTTTTGGAAGAGGTAGTTCAAAATCAGTAGCATTTTTTTTTTCCTAGAGAGGAGAAGACAAAAAAGGAAAACACAGAATGGAAGGAATAGTCACTCAGAAGAAAAAGGACAGGTTGTCTCATCCATGAGCACAGAATCATNTCCAGAACTGCACACAGTAAACATCAAGTATAGAAATAAAGCAGCAACTGGGCAATAAGGTGAATTTGATTCTCAGGGTTCAGATCTGTAGAGGAATTTGCCTATAATGTGAATCTGAGGTAAAACTTAATGTTTGTTCATGCATTAATAGCTTCATAGGATGGTTAAGGTTGCAAGGGACCTTAAAGATCAACTAGTTCCAACCCTCTGCCATGGGCTGGGACACCTTTCACTAGATCAAGTTCCTCAAGGCTCCATCCAACCTGACCTTGAACACCTCCAGGGAGGGCAGATCTACGACCTCCCTGGGCAACCTGTGCCAGTGTCTCACCACCCTCACTGTAAAGAACTTCTTCCTAAAATCCAGTCTAAATCTCCCCTCTGCCAGATCAAAGCCATTGTCCCTCATCTTATCACTACAAGCCCTTGTAAAAAGTTCTTCCCCAGGTTTCTTGTAGGCCCCCTTCAGGTACTGGAAGGCTCCCTGAAGCCTTCTTTTTTCCAGTCTGAACAGCTCCAACTCTCTCAGCCTGTCCCCATAGGGGAGGTGCTCCAGATCATCTTTGTGGCCCTGCTCTGGACCTGCTCCAGCAGTTCCATGTCCTTCTTATGCTGAGGGCCCCAGAATTGGACATGTTACTCCAGGTGGGGCTCACGAGAACAGACTAAAGAGGGAGAATCACTTCCCTCATCCTACTAGTCACACTTAACTTGAATCTGAGAGAGAAGAACATTCTGTACTTTGACTACTCAGTATGCTGGCTGTAATGAACCTTATTCAAGGAACACTCTGTTCTTCCCTCTATGTTACATAAGGGCTTGGGAGACTTGCCTCAGCAGCATTTAAGGCTGTTGGTGTGGAGAATTAACTTCATAACTTTTCCTTCCTCTTTCTCCAGTTATTAAAAAAAAAATCAAAACAAAAACCAAACAAACAAGCAAAAAACCCAAAAAAACCTGCATTCAGTGGTACTTTTAAAATGCTACTAGTTTATATAATTATATATTCCTTTATGTAAAGGAACTGGCAGCTGAGGTTCCTAGGCCACTAGCCATCACTTTTGAGAAGTTGTGGCAGTCTGGCAGAGTTCCCACAAATTGGAAAAGGGGAAACATAGCGCCCATTTAAAAAACCCAGGGAACTACAGACCAGTCAGTCTCACCTCTGTGCCAGGTAGGATCATGGAACAAATCCTCCTGGTAACAGTGCTAAGGTGCAAGGAACAAAGTGTGGTGGTCAGTGACAGCCACCATGGCTTCACAAAGGGCAAGTGATGCCTGACAAATCTGGTGGCCTCCTACAACAGAGTTACAGCTCTGGGAGATGTGGGCAGAGCAACCGATGTCATCTACCTGGACTTGTGCAAGGCATTTGACACTGTCCTGCACAACATCCTCGTCTGTAGGATGGAGAAACATGGACTTGATGGATGGACCACTTGGTAGATAAGGGACTGGTTAGATGGATGGTCTCAGAAGGCTGTGATCAACAGCTCGATGTTCAGGTAGAGACCAGTGACAAGTGGAGTTCCTGAGGGATCTGTCCTGGGTCAGGTGTTGTTCAACATGTTTGTCAGAGACATGGGCAGTGGCATCAAGTGCAGCGGCATCAAGTGCAGCCTCAGCGAGCTTGCTGGTGACACCAAGCCGCGCGGTGCAATGGAAGCGATGCCATCCAGACAAGCTTGGGAACTGAGTCAATGCCAGCTGGAGGAGGTTCAGCAAGGCAAAGTGCAAGTCTGCAGCTGGGTCAGGCCAGTGCCAGGCACAAATACAGGCTGGGTGCAGAGTGGGTTGAAAGTAGCCCTGAAGATAAAGTGTTGATTGATGAGAACCTCCACATGAGCCAGCAGTGTGCTCATGCAGCCCAGAAGACAAACCATTTCCTGGGCTGCATCAAGAGGAGCGTGGCCAGCAGGTCAGGAGAGGTCATTCTTCCCCTTTACCCTTGGGAGACCCCACCTCTAATACTGCATCCAGTTCTGATGTCCCCATCAAAAGAGGGACACAGAGCTGTTGGAGCCAGTCCATAGGATGGTCACAAGGATGATGAAGGGCTATGAGGACAGTCTGAGGGAGTTGGGGGTGTTCAGCCTGGAGCTGCTGGTCCCAGGATGTTGTAACATTGTTATTCTGGTATAGAATCATGCAATCATAGAATGGTAAGGTTGGAGGGGACCTCAAAGATCATCCAGTTCCAATCCCCTGCCATAGACAGGGACACCTCCCACTAGTACAGGTCATTCAAGGCCTTGTCCAACCTGTCCTTGAACACCTCCAGGGAGGTTGTGAAGCACAGAATCACAGAATGTGATCTTTCTGACTTCAGCTTGAAACCTGTTTCATCCAGAAATTATACTTTCTTGTGTAGGCAGAGCCACTCTCATTTTCTTAAACATCCAATAAGGTAGAAGCCCTTCCTAGCCTGATGCTTGTGGATGTATCCATTAGTCTGCATGGCTACAGTTCTAATTATGAACACAGTTTATTATCTGAGGTCAATGAACCCATTCTTACAGCATAAAACAGTGAATAAATCACTGCCTCATGCCGAGGCCATAGAAAGTATCTCCCAATCAAATCAGCGTAACTAAGGAACATATTCGAGGGGGCATAAAAGGAGAAAACAAGCAAGGAAAAAGATTTTTGCAGTGTTTCTGAGAAGTCACTGAGAACAATTTCATGTTGTCATAAGCAGTTTCTCTTTGCTGATGTGTGGCAGCAGGAGATGTGGCATGGCCCAAACACAGAGTGAGCCCTGGAAGGGCAAAAGCCTCCTTCTTCACCTAGCAATTCCCTTAACTGCACTTAATCTTCTAATTGTGCTCTTCTGTTTTTCATGCTTTGTGAAGCTGTTTGTACAAGTCTTTTGCTCGGTGACTGTAACTTCAGACAGATGCTTTGCTTTTTTTTTCCTCCTGCAGTCTCACTGGGAAACATGGCTTGCAAAAACCAGAACAGCAGGAGAGGAAAAGACATCAGGCACAACCTGTCTTTTTCTTCTGGGTGTCACACCATAACCTATGCAAACCTGCCAGGCAGTGCAGTGCACATTCCATTTAAAAGAGCAATTTGCTCCCATTAAAAGTGTAGAGAGGAAAAATTGTTAGCAGTTACTCATTTAAGAGGAATGGTAAGAGCCAACCTGAAGCTATGTGATTCCATAGACGTGAATTTCCCTTCTGTGCTGCTTTGAGGCTAATTGGAATATTTTAATGAGAGAAATTGGATGATAGACTGTGAAAAGAAAACAATGGTGATGTCTATTTCACACACAGCTTTGCTGAGATGTATAAAAATGAGGACAGAAGCATAGATAAGGCAGTTGGTGTCTCTCCCTGGCTCCTGCTGTGTTAACTGCTTCTCCTGACCCTGCACATAACCCAACTAATCATTTTACTTCTAGTCCCCCTTGCTGATTCTCCCAACTCACCTTGCACATGAGGCAGACTCTGGGATAAGGGAAGGGGATGGAAAGAAGGTGGAAGGGTGTTTGGGAGCCCCTCCTGGGGACTCTGATAGTTGGGAGGGGGATTGTGTGTCTGTATTACCTTTAACTTGTGTATTTCTGTGTATAGCTGTAAATATTTATAATATATTGTAACTATCTGCTTGTGCATTGTGCTAAGGTGTGAACAGAAAGCTTCAGTCCTTAACTTCCAGCTGGCTGAGTCTAGTCTGGGTGAATTCACTGTGACTGCCAGAACCACTACACCTCCATCAGGCAGTCTCTCCTTTCCTTATTCCTGTACATTCTCATTCCATAGTGTCCCCTTTAAAAGTGTGATTTGTGGCAAGCTCACTTCATAGCAGCCAGCTGAGCAAGATGTCCCTCATTGTTTTGCACAGAGTTGATGTCTTCATCAGTTTCAAGACAGTGTCAATGCCAAGGTGTGCATTTCTCAGTAATGGCATGCAGGAATTATGCCAGGCAGGCTCTTAGTGTACAATTTGCCTGTTAGGAGCTAATTACATTTGTTCTTGCTTTTGCAGTTGTTAGACTTTTCCCCCCTTTTTTTCTATTTCCTTTTTTTTTCTTTTTTCTTCTTCTTTTTTCTTTTTTTCTTCTTTCTTCTCTCTTCTTTCTTTTTCCTTCTTTGTTTCTTCTTTCTTTTTCTTCCTTTTTTTCCTTTTTTCTTTCATCTTTTCTTTTTTCCTTTTTTCTTTTTTTGTTTTCTTTTTTCTTCTTTTTTCTTTTTCCTTTGTTCTTCTTTCTTCTTTCCTTCTTCTTCCTTTTTTCTTCCTTTTTTCCCTTTTTAAAATATTTTTTCCTCTTTTTTCTATTTATCTGCTTTCTTTTCTTTTTCTTTCTTTCTTCTTTCTTCTTGCTTTTCTTCTTCTTTCTTCTTCTTGCTTCTTGCTTCTTCTTTCTTTCTTCTTGCTTCTTTCTTCTTTCTTCTTGCTTCTTCCTTCTTTCTTCTTGCTTCTTCTTTCTTCTTGCTTCTTCTTTCTTCTTTTTCCTTCTTTCTTCTTTCTTCATTCTTTCTTCTCTTTCATCTTCTTTCTTCTTTCTTTCTTCTTTCTTCTTTCTTCTTTCTTCTTTTTTTTGGTGTTTGTTTTTGTGGTTTTTTTCTTTTTTTCCCTTTTGCCTGGAATAATGCATTTCTTCTTGTTTAGTCTAATTCAGAAGCTGTTGTCAGGGACATGATTTCTGCTCTATATAGTGTATATGGAATTTGTAACATCTTAACTACAACTCCAGCAGGCTTAAGTCAATAAGATACTGGAAGGCTACTCTAAGGTCTCCTGGAAGCCTTCTCTTCTCCAGGCTGCAGAGCCCCAACTCTCTCAGCCTGTCCTCACAGCAGAGCTNAAGGTGTTCAAGGCCAGGTTGGATGAGGCCTTGAGTGACCTGTGCTAGTGGGAGGTGTCCCTGCCTATGGCAGGGGGGTGGAACTGGATGATCTTTGAGATCCCTTCCAACCTTACCATTCTATGATTCTATGATTCTATAATTCTTCACTCTCTTTTTCATCAGTTTTTGGGTCTTTTACTGTTACAGACCTGTCTAGTTGCCCAGAACAAGCTGCCTGGGAAGAGTTTAAGGCCAGGTTGGACAGGGCCTCGAGCAACCTGGTCTAGTGGAAGGTGTTCCTGCCCATGGGGGTGTGTGTGTGTTGGAACTAGATAATCCTTAAGGTCCCTTCCAACCCAAACTATTCTACAATTCTAGTCTATAAATGTAAAAGTCTATAAAGGTAAAAGTTTCAAAAACTGACTGGGAGGAGAGGCTTGAAACTTCTTTATTCTTCTCTATTTAGTGCAAGAGTGGACTGCAGATTGCATTTGGATAAACCTTTACCATTTAGCTTTAGTTGTTTCACTTTGCAGAGCTGTGTGCTCAGCATGCAAGAAAGATGGTTTCCAATTGAGGACAGAGGGCAAGATGAATGTCAGAGATTTGAGCCTGTCTGGTTGCTTCCCTGTCCCAGGTGTGCCTATGACATCCCTAGGCTCTTTAGCACACACTTGCTCTCCCCAGGATTTTCTGTGTGTCTTGCCCACCTCCCTTATTTTAGACCTGAACTCTCATCTTGGATCTAAGAAGCATTTGTCAAGAGAAATCTCAACATTTTCTACAGGATGGCTTTTGCCAAATAGATTTTCAGATTATATTGGAGAGGGATGGAAAGAAAAAAAAAAAAAAAAAAAAGGCTTTCCTGGAAGAATGCCTCAGCAGATTTTGTTTGTGTCTTAATTCTTGTTTCCATTTACAAGAAAAGGAAATGTGTGTCACAGGGAAGCTGAGCAGTCTGTCTCCCTCTTCTTGCACTAGCAGCAGAGCTGAGGCTGTGAGAACGAGGGCTGTGTCTTTCTTCAGTGTTGTGGTTCTTTCTAGTCATGCTTTCTGTTGTGGTCCCCAGTGGAAAAATAAAGTGCATCAATAAAAAGCCCTTCACTCTAATGTGGTTACAGTTGGTCTTCGTTGCAGATTCCCTTCCTTTCAAGTGTGATAGCCATGCAGAACATCAGCAAATAGCATGAAGATTTATTTCAGATTAAGCTCAACAAAACAATGCGCTCGCTCCAAGAGATACAACTCTTATTTTTTCCATTGCAAGTCAGACATGCCTGCTTTTTCAGCTGGGGAGTTATCAGGATACCAATGCTGAGGAGACAAGGTAGTTAGTTATTTCTTCTCCTTTCCTAAAGAGACAAGGACAAAGCACAATTTCATCTGGCATATGACATCATCCCAGAATGACTGCAGAGAGATTTTAATTCCTTCAATTCCCTGCAAGAGAAAGTGGCTTCTGCAGGGCTGCTCAGATGTGTCTACAGACCTTCCCAGCATGAGGTTTGCATGTCATTGCCACATACTTAGCAAATGCCTTCCTAGTGTTATCAATTCTAACATAATTCACCTATCTAAGGAAAAGGAATGTCCCCAGCACAGGAAGGA
>WBNM01015309.1:1779-14985 GCA_013399055.1 Ramphastos sulfuratus | reverse complement strand
ATTCTATGATTCTATGAATCTCCCTCTTGAGAAAGTAACTCAACCCAAACCTAACCCCCTCAACTTTTAGGGGAAAAATGGAACACAAGAGCAGGCAGCAAAAGAACCAGATGATCCTTGAGGTCACTTCCAACCTTACCATTCTATGATTCTATGAAAAGGGACAGCACTGCACCCTGTTGGATGCCACCCAACTTCCAAGTAGTTATCTCAGACAGCCATGTAAGAAGTCACGTTGGCCCTGTCTTATCAGAGAGAGAAATAGGTACCTCCAGAGGGCAATTTAAACCTCAGGTGGATTAAAGTGCCCTTTGGCACTAAGCAGCTCGATAGTGCCTGAAATTAGCCAGGATGAATCTGAGCCTTAATCAGCAAATGGACTTTTCATTCCATGAAAAGTGTCAAGATTGCAAATTATTTTCCATTTCAAATGAGGACAAAAAAACCAAACAACCCACAACGCACCANCCACAACCCCGCCCCCCCTCACCAACATTTCATTTCCCCCCCCACCCCATGATTTATTTTAAAATTCATTTGAGTTAATCAAAATATTTCAGTCCCTTTGAAACATTCCCATTTAATTTTATACATCTTGAATTCCTCTGACTGCAAACTGCATTTGAAAAATTAAAAACTTCCCCCCCCAACACCATCCAAAAAAGAAGAAAGAACAAACTCCTTTAGTTTGCAATGGCTACAGTCAGACCTCTGACAATCCTTAGGTTATTGAAAAGAATTCCTGAATAAATATCCC
Source organism: Ramphastos sulfuratus (assembly GCA_013399055.1). Lineage (NCBI taxonomy): Eukaryota > Metazoa > Chordata > Aves > Piciformes > Ramphastidae > Ramphastos > Ramphastos sulfuratus. The sequence goes on along the minus strand of WBNM01015309.1, from coordinate 14,228 downwards.
TTTGCACATGGGGAAAAGAATCTTTTCATCAAGGTGATGAGATTTTCTTAGTAGAAACTGGATGTTAGGAAGAAGTTCTTGGCAGTGAGGGTGGGGAGACACTGGCACAGGTTGCCCAGGGAGGTTGTGGAGCACAGAAGCACAGAATGTGATCAAGATCACATTCTGTGCTTCTGTGCTCCACAACCTCCCTGGAGATGTTCAGGATCAGGTCTTGACTGACTTGTTCTAGTGGGAGGTGTCCCTGCCTATGGTGGGGGGGTTGGAACTGGATGAGCTTTGAGGTCCCTTCCAACCTAAACCATTCTATGATCCTATGACATTGGTACAGTGGCATTTTCTGAACCATTTAGGGATAGCACAACTTAGCTGCCCAACAGAATCAAAGAATGTTAGGGGTTGGAAGGGAACTCTGAAGGTCATTGAGTCCAACCAGAGCAGGATCACCCAGGGCAGGTTGCACAGGAATGCATCCAAGTTGGTTTGGAAAGTCTCCAGAGGAGACTCCACAACCTCTTTGGGCAGCCTGCTCCATCAACCTCACACCAAAGAAGTTTTCTCTTCATACTGAGGTGGAACTTCCTGAGTTCCAACTTATCCCTGCTATTCCTTGTCCTGTCAGTAGGCATGAAAGGAGCCTGGCACCTTCACCTTGGCACTGCCCCCTCAGATATTTAGAGACATTACTAAGATCTCCATCTCAGCCTTCTCTTCTCCAGACTAAGCAGCCCCAGTTCTCTCAGTCAAGATGATTAGTCAAGGACTGGACAGGACTTTGGTGAGTGACCAAAGTCACTCCAGTCCAGCTGAACACTTTGCTTTTCCTAGCAGCAGATAGCAAGGGACCTGTCTCCTTCCTAATAGGTGCTGTCACAGAATCAGAGGATGNTCTCTTCTCCAGACTCAAAAGCCTCAACCTTTTTCATACGAGAGATGTTCTAGCCCCAGCGGCATCTTTGCTGTCCCCTCTCCAACAGTTCCCTGTCCTCCTTGAACTGGGGAGCCCAGAACTGGGCACAGGACTCTGGATAAACCCTAACCAGGACAGAGCAGAGGGAGAGAAGAACCTCCCCTCATCTGCTGGCTACACTTCTCTTCATGCACCACAGGATGCCATTGGCCTTCCTGGCCACAAGGGCCCATTGGTGGCTCCTGGTCAGCCTGTTGTCCAGTAGAACTCCCAGGTCTTTTCACAGAGAGCTGCTCTCCACATGGCTCTGTTCAATCTACAGCAAGAGTCTTCCAGTGCACAGCTCAAGAGGGAAGGAAGAAGGAGAGGAAAAAAAAAAAAAAAAGAANAAAAAAAAAAAAAAAAAAAGCCCACATTTAAAATATCCACTACCAAATTAGCTCTCTGATAGCTTTCAAATGTTCAAAACGTCAGTCTCCTGGCAACACCTGCATGTGGCACATAGACCTTGGCTTGCTGGAGTCCCTGCAGCATCTTTTCAAGTAATCTACAGGAGAATAGAAGGATGTGGCCTTGGAAAAATCCCTCTAAGTGCATAAACAGCTGTGGCCACATTTCCTACGTCTGACATCTCAAGGTTGCTGTTAGAGGGGAGAATAAGGACAAACAAGGCTCTATAACAGGCTCTCCAAAGAGAAGTATTTCCCATGTGTTATTTATTCATTCAAGAGTCCAGCAACCAAATTTGCAGAAAGATTTGAGCTGCTTCCTGGTAGCTGCTTTTCTTTTTTTTTTTTGCAATAGCAGTGGTGGGGAAGGTCTCTGTGCTGCCTATCTACAAATACCTCTGGGTGTAGGAGTAGATGCTCTGTGGATGTGTGACCAGATAAAGTTACAGATGTGGCAAGATGCAGCCAAACAAGCAGCCTTACTCATAAGAGCAGACTTAGAAGGATGATGAACATTACACAAAGTGACCACAACAGTCAAAAGCATTACTGAAGCGTGGGCGTTATGCTAATAGAAGATAATCCTGAGGATAATCTGCAGCAGTTTCAATTACTGTCATAGCTGTGCCATCTGTAACACTTGGTGTTATACCAGTATGACCCAAGAAGAAGGTGCTTTCCAAACTGGGAATGAAAAAAAAAAGCCTTCTCCCAGGCAGATCTGGCAAGACAGTGCTCACCTATGAACTGGTGCAGTGATCCAAGTGGCTGGTGTAAGCATTAGTGCTTCTGGTTAGCTCATCACAACACAGAAGGACCTGAACATCCATCTAAGAAGGGCTGTAGGGATGTCTGTACAACACATACTACTATTGAACCATGTCTGCCTGAGGGGCTGAGGACCCATCTTAGACCAGGAATGATGTCCAGAACAAAAGCTCTAAGGCCAAGCAGAACACTCTCAGTCCAGAGGGAGTACAGGCACTGGACAGCCTCTGCTGGAGCTCTAAGCTGTGCCTCCTCCATGCCTGGCTGGAGAAGGGAAATGAGAACCATCTATCCACACATCCAGCATCCACAGGCATTAAGACCTTCACCCTCTCCCAGCCTTCACTGTGGCTGCCTCAGGCAGCAGAGGCTAGAGGAGCATGGTGAAAACATCAGACAACATTGACCTCCAAGGAGCTGCTACAGCAGCCAGCAGTTGCCGAAGGGAAGCCTCATTCTTTCTCGCAGGCTGCAGGGTAGGACAGTGACAAGCTGGAAGGGATGGCACCAGAAACAGTGCCCTTAGCTGACACAGAAGCAATCTGCCTGCTGAAGGATGAGCTTGGACTGACCACATACCAGTGAAACTGCTCCTGCAGTTTTTTTGTCTTGCTACAAATCCAAGCCCTGTTTTGCCCCTGGTATTCCACCAGCTAAAGCCTGCTCTTCTCGTGGCATCAAACCGGGAGATAATCCTGAACCCAGGGTGCAGCTCGTAAGCACAACTGCAAAGAAGCCCTTCAGCAGAGGCAACTTTGACCACTGTTTGGTCAGCACTTCATCAGGGAGCAGAGGAGCTGGTGGGGCTGTGGCAGGTGAAGCCAGCTGTTGTGGAAAATGAGCAGAGAATGAGAGGCTGAGTCCCCATCTATTCCCCTTGCTGGGCTCAACTCTCCATAATCCTTAAAAAGGGAGGAAACAAACCCAAACCTCTCTGTATCAGCCTGTTTTGGCCATACATCCTCTCTACTGCAATGGCACTCAGACCATCACAGCAACCCAATGAAGTGTTGCTGTAATTAAGGTTTAATGGAGCTGCAAGGCTGTGTCATAGCAAAGAGCCTTATAACGGAGGTGGAATGCAATTTACTACCCACCAGGTATAGAGCAATAAATCTGCAATATTTATTGGCAAGAGAGAGAAATGTGATCCAGAATTCCATATGCTAGCTTGGGGGAGGAGATGAACATCACTTCTAAGGGGGAAAACTTCCTTGCCTGTTCTTAGCCTCTCACCATTGTGTCCTGGAACTGGGATAGTACTCGTGCCTGTAGCCCATTCCCCAGGAGCCCAGAGCACATCCTGAGCTGCAGGCAGACAGCACCAGGGAAGCCTGGCTGCTCTGAGGGCAGGGAGTGCCAGCTGGTACCCTGTCAGTTCAGGAGGGGAGGGGATACTGGAGCTAGCACATCTGGCCAGCCCTGCATTCTTGCAATATGAGCCCCAGGATAATGTGAACACAAAACCTTGGGGCCAGCATTGCAGCTGGTGTAAGGCAGCATTACTGATTTGCACCCACTGAGTGGCTGGCCTCAGGGTTTTCTTTTCCCCCTCCTTCACCTCTTTCACTTGAAACTTGTGGGCAGGCAATAAACTGCACGTTATTCCATTTATTGCCCTCACAAGGGGGAAAGGCTGAGCAGACCACAGAGCTCAGCCTGCTAGTCCCCAGGCATGGAGGCATTCTTAGCCTGCTACTCCAGACCATTAACCTATCCCTTCTGCTGCAGAAACAGACTCCAGGGAAGCATCTGTTGCACTTCCAGTGCACTGTTAAGTTTGGGTCAGAAAACCCTCCCTAAAGCCCCCAAAACTCACACTTCAAGTGGCTTATTGAACACAGTGACACTATATGGCAGTGGTAGTGAGAAGATGCCACTGGCCAGTCCTTAAGGCACAGAGGTACAGAAGTGACAACTAGAGGAGATCCATGTTTCTGGAAGTCCCAAGACTGCACAGATCATAGAATGGTAAGGTTGGAAGGGACCTCCAGGATCATCTAGTTCCACCCCCCTGCCATAGGCAGGGACACCTCCCACTAGTACAGGACACTCAAGGCCTCATCCAACCTGGCCTTGAACTCCTCCAGGGAGGGAGCAGCAACAACCAGGGAGCATCCACGTCCTCCCTGGGCAACCTGTTCCACTGTCTGATGTACCATCAGAAAACAGACAAAGAAGATGTGCATCCAACATACTCAATATATGGCTTCATCCATTCATTTTGAAGCTGAGAAGAATCTCAGAACCATATTGCTGGGAAGAGAGCTCTAAGATTGAGTCCAACCATCAACCTAACATCACCATGACCATAGGAGCATCTCTGCTATGAGAAGAGACTGAGGGAGTTGGGGCTGTTCAGTCTGATGAGGAGAAGGCTCCCAAGTGACCTTATTGTGGCCTTTCAGTATCTGAAAGGGGCTACAAGAAAGCTGAGGAGGGACTTCTTAGGCTGTCAGGTAGTGATAGGGCTGGGGGGGATGGAACAAAGCTAGAAATGGGGAGATTCAGCCTGGAAGTTAGGAAGAAGTTGTTCAGCATAAGGGTGGTGAGAGCCTGGAAGGGGTTGCCCAGGTTGGTGGTGGAGTCCTCATCCCTGGAGGTGTTTAAGGCCAGGCTAGATGAGGCTGTGGGCAGCCTGATCTAGTGTGAGGTGTCCCTGGGCATGACAGGGGGTGTTGGAACTGGATGCTCCTTGTGGTCCCTTCCAACCCTGACTGATTCTATGATTATCCATGTCCCAAAGTGCCATGTCCACACGTTTTTTAGAACATCTCCAGTGGATGGGCCTGAGCCAGCAGCATGCCCAGAAGGCCAAGAAAGCCAGTGGTATCCTGGCCTGTATTAGAAAGAGTGTGGCCAGCAGGAGCAGGGAGGTGATTGTCCCTCTGTACTCAGCATTGGTGAGGCTGCACCTTGAGTACCACGCTCGGTTTTGGGCACCGCAGTACAGGAAGGACACTGAGGCACTGCAGTGGGTACAGAGAAGGGCAGCTGAGCTGCTGAAGCACCTGGGGAACAAGTCCTGTGAGGAAGTCCTGAGGGAACTGGGGGCTATGTAGCCTACAAAAAGGGAAGCTGAGAGGAGACCTGGAAGGTGCTGAGTACCTATGCTGGGGACTGTGGGAATGCAGAATGGCTGATCCCTCCCACGGGACTGGATTAGCTGTTTCCTATGTGTCCAATAGACATTTTCTCTTTGAGGAAAACAACTGGCAGGTGGCTTGGTGCTGCCTTCCGAAGGGGCTGTGGCAGATGCAGGGCTGTGCTGCAGGGGAAGATAGGGTTTCACATCCTTTAAATCCCTGCTAGCTAACTGGGTTGTCGGGAGGGTCACCAAGATTTGTTTGCGTGCATGTGCGAGTGTCAGAGACCAAGCAGGGGACAAGGAGGAGTTTTCCAGCAAGATTAATCCTCTACCAGAACTGGCTGTGTCCCAAGAATGACTCTTGGTGATGCTGGCATAAATCTACAATTAATGCTGTTTGCTTCAATGGAGCTGCTTGGGAAGTAATTGACAGCAATGCTTGGCCCACTTGGTGCTGATCCCATGGCTTATGGTCTCATTTTCCCTCTCTGAATGAATTTCCCACATGGATTTCCTGCTTCTCTCCACAGTTCAAGTATTTAGGGCCATGGAACTGCATCAGCTCTACAGGAGAGATTCCACTGAAGACCTCAGAGAAGGTGCATTGGCAGTGATACAACTTGTACCTGGTACCCTCTGTCATGACTTCATGGTGACATTAGTGCTCTGGTCCTTCCAGCCAGGAGAAGGGCCACAGGAGCCCTTCTTGTGGTTTCAGCATTTCAGCACAAGCACATTGCTTCTTCATCCCCTGGAGCTCCCACACCAGGGCCTGGCTATAAAGCACTGAGGGTTAATCACAGAACAGTAGGGGTTGGAAGAGGTCCCTTCCATCCATGCTAAAGTGTGGTCACCTACAGCAGGTTGCATAGGAATGCATCCAGGCAGGTCTTGAAGGTCTCCAGAGAAGGAGACTCCACAACCTCTCTGGGCAGCTTGGCCCAGGGCTCCAGCACCCTCAAAGGAAAGAAGTTTCTTCTTAAGTTCAAGTGAAGTCTTCTGTGTTCTAGTTTGCACCTTCTGCCCCTTTTCCTATCACTGGCTGACACTGAGTCCAGCCTCATCCTCATGACCCCCACCCTTTAGATATTTTTATGCATTTATAAGACTCCCTCTCAGCCTTCTCTTTTCCAGGCTGAAGAGGGAGGTCTCCCTAGAGAGATGCTCCAGTCCCCTCACCACCCTGAAACAAGCTATTTCTGCTTCAAGAAGATGTGTCTCTGGCTGAGGGCAGAGACAGTTCCTCCTTCCCTGGAGGCACTCTGAAGCGCTCTATGCGCTGCCTAAACACGGCAAAGATTTTATTATTGGCTTTGTTGTTTTCTTTTTCCTCCTTCCTTCTGACTGCCTCCAGAGCCAAAGGGCCTGTTTGTTTTCCTGTTCCTTATCAGAAAGGTTTATTTGCGATCACTTGAGAGAGAAGGGGGGGAAAGCCTTCCCTAGCCACAGGCAGACAAGCTCAGTGCTCAGGAACGTAATGGCTGGAGCCCGTGGGCCCATATGCTGGCCATCGTGCGAGGTGGAAGGCCAACTCTGATCACATCCAGCTGCTCAGGGTAGCACTGATCAGGTATGGCTGGACCTCAAGAGGAGGGGATGGGGTTGACCTGGGGAGGGGAATCAGCAAGCAGCTATTTAAAGCGTGTTGCAGAACTGGGAATTTTGCTCTTTGGGGATGTCAGGGCTGCAAACACAGACACATACACAGTACCCTGAAGGAAGGGAGGGAAGGGGGAGGAGGAGGTTCTATTTTCCCTGTCAGCTGTTATAGCATCCTTGGAGCTTTATGAGAGAAAGAAGCAAGCTTGCAGACTGCACTGAATAATTCCTGCGTTTGGAGGTTCCTATTTCCTCCTCCCCGATGAATTAAGACCTAGGAATTCAGCTTGTTTGTTGTTGCTTTTGTTACTGAATATCCATGAAAAGCTCAATGTCCCTGGGAACTAATTAGGTATTAACCCTGCATTATCAGCCATGGAAACATGCCATTTGGCTAAAGCTCCTTGAAATATGGAAATATGGAAGGATCAGGTGGAATGGTGAAAAAATGTTAAAAAAATAGGAAGGTTTCTGATACAGGGAAGGAAAGGAGGAAATATTGCAAGCAAGAGTGACTACACAGCATTCTTCTCTACAGTTTCTATCAAATTCTAAACAAAACTACCAGGTAGGAGCAGATCTCTTTGCAGGAAAACAATGAGGTCTCAGCCACTGCCAGAGCTGTGTCTGGGAGAGATGTGGGTGAGTTTGGGTTACCTCTATGGGATCTATTCCAGCCTAACTTCAACTGCTTTTACTTATTAGTACCTCACTACATCCTCAATGTTTTTGGGCAAGAGACTTTTGGAAGACCACCTCTATCAGATCACAGAGAGAGAGAGGAAATAGACTTCCCTTGACGCAATCTGAGTCCAGGTTGGATATCAGGAAAAAAGTCTGTACTGAAAGTGTGGTCAGGGTTTGGAAGAGGCTGCCCAGGGAGGGGGGGAAGTCACCATCCCTGGAGGGGTTCAAGAAACCTGTGGACGTGGCACCTGGGGACACAGTTTGATGGCCACAGTGGTGTTGGGTCAATGCCTGGACTCGATGATCTTAGAGGTCTGAAACACTTCTATGATTCCATATCTTCAAAGACCTGAGCCTTCAGTGATGGCAGGCAGTAATGTGTTTAAGGGTGGTTTGGATGTGGTGCTTAGGGCTATGGTTTAAGATGAATCTTGTACAGTAGGGTTCTAGGTTGGACTTGGTGATCCTGAGGGGCTTTGCCAACCTGGGTGCTTCAGAGCATCTTCTCCCTTCCCTGCACTGCAAGCTTTCACAGCACACTACTGCCTGACACAGAAGCACAGACCACTAATGGCATGGTATGAGTAAGTGTGTACAGATCTATGTTTTATTACTCAGGCCACTGCAGGAATTTGAAGATAATTAACTCTGAATACTTACTCATCTCTTCCCCTCACAAACCTTCCCATCTGACTTAAGCCTGGATTTGTGGTCCAAGCAGCAGTATGCTTCATCACGCTCAACAGGGGCACAGAGGAGCTTTGAAGAGGCCTTCAAACATCTGAAGGCTGTGAAACCAAGCTAGCAAAAATAGAATTGCTCTCATCCAGCCTCCTCTCACCACAGTAAGCTGCAGAGTCCTCTACTCTGCTTAGGGGACACAGCAGAGCTGCTGACCCCTTTGGTGAGACCCCCTCTGTGGGACAGTACCCTCAAATCTGAACCTTTCTCCCACACTGCATCAGCACAGACAGAGAGGGCTTCAAGTCAGCACAGCACTGAACTAAAAGGTTGTGATTTGATGAAAGGAGCTCAACAAGTGTCTTGACTTTGGATGACCAGACTCACAATGTACACTTTCTTTTCAGCATTACCTCTGCCATCAGGTACTTAGGTGACCACAGCCAAATCTATTCCCTTCTGCTTTCTCCTGAATCCTCTCTTCACCCATGTGGGTAGCCAGATCCATTGGACTGTCTCATGCTTGCATAGAACCAGCGCAACAGGACTGGAGACTTCTTCAAAACACCCAACACATGCTTATAATGAGAAGTCATTATTACAGTTCTCTGCTTTCCAAGTTGTTGTATGAGCACTTCCCACAAAGCCACCATTGGAAGTGAAAAGCCTCATTTCAATTGTTCATGGGTTTACAGAATTCAGTGGTCCTCCCCAAAGCATCCTTGTCTCCCCATTACAACAAAACAAGCCTGCCCCTGATCACAGCCACATCCAGCCTCCAGCTCCCCTCGCAGGGAACAGCCTCTGGAGGGCTCACGGTGGGAGGTCTATTCTCACATCAAATTAAAGCCAGACCGAATCAATTTCAGCACAAAGGATGGGGTCTGCCGAGATGACAGAAAGCATTTGGGGCAAAATCTCACAGCTGAATGCAAGAGAAATGCCATTGCCCAGACTTTCTTGTGCCTCTGTGGAAGCTGGGGCCCAGCATCTCTCCAGATGACTCAAGACTGCCAGTCCTCATTTTATTTGCAGTGGGTCATGGTGCTAGATAGCAAGGAAGGCAGAAGTTAGAGATGGACTGAAGAGGATATGAACACAGGAAATTATCAGAGGGGGAACTTTTAGTAACTGAGAGAGAGATAAATAATGGCTCTGCTGCCCTCCATTACTCAGAGATGACTAATTCCTGAGGGGGCCCTGAGATAAGAAAACCAAATCCAGATTTTGTGTGTTGGCAAAATCCCCACAGATGAACCTAACATTTCTGCTTCTTAGGATTCATTCTCCAACTTAGGCCCCTCCACAACCACTACCTAAGGATCTGTTCTATATATTTATTCCTATACCCCCCCCCAAAATGCCTGCTGTGCTCATTCCTACCTTTGTCCTCTGGTGACCCAAGGCCATCCCCTGGCGCCTTTCTGAAGCCAGCCCTGCTTGCTGAGGGAAATGGCAGAGCACTGTAGCCCATACCCTGAGTAACAGATGTTGGCTTTGTAATTTTAACCCCCCTTTAAGCCATCCCCCCCCACCCCTCCTTCCTCATCCGGCATCTCCAGCCTACATGCCAGCCAATTTGTTACCTCCAAGGAAGGTCAGGGTCCTGCTGGGTGTTGCACATCTCTCAGCTTGGAGCACTCAGTTTCAAATCTTTTTTACCCACTAAACAAGATCTTGGAGCACAGAAAGAATGAATCAAAGAAACTGGTTTGAAAGAGGGACTGCTACAGGCCACGTCAGGTGGGGGAGAACTTTCATTTGCTTCCCCTCCTGTAAATTCTCCAATGTCCTTGTAACAGGCACAGATTTCAAGCCTCTGGAGGCTCCTGAGATCTTCGGCTTCCACAGGGAGCAAGTAAGCAGCATTAGCTCTTAGAGGTTCGCCTTGCTGGGCTGATTTGTGGTGTGAACATGCTCTAATTAGTCATTTAACTTAAGAACTAAGAGTCCCAAGAGAAGATTTCAGATGGGAGTTCAGAGCTCTTCAGATTGAAATGATCAACTGCCTAATGCAATTGTTCTGCATCTCCTTTTCATGATCTCTGCCTCCCTTTCTTCATTTCACTATCTATTAAAAACAGGAGATATGAATACTTCTACATCATTGCATCCACTGAAGTCATCACATTGTCTTCTGGACCTGGGCTGGGGAAGGGAAGGTATCTCTGGTCAAGACTGTGGAGCTGGTCTTCATGTCTCTGATACAATGGAGTGGCACAGAGAAGCTGCTTAACAATTCCAACCCTCCAGCATGCAAAGGGACTGTTAGAGATGGATGCTCTGAATGCTAGATGCTGGACTGAGTTTTAAGGATAACCATAATTTAAATCCTGATTCAAGCAGCACACCTGAGCCTACATCTGAAAATGCTTCTAATGTTAGCTGAGCATTCCCACCTCCCTGACATTAACTGAAAGATTCTGTAAGCAACTATAATGAGGTGATAGAGTATCTTCCTTCCTAACATACATCCCAGGGACTGGAAGACTTAGGTCTATGGTACTCCCAATTCCAGTATTGCCACACTGAGGAACCTCAGCACAGTGGTTTCCCCAGCTTGTACTCTTCCTGGTGACTTTATGCTTAGTTTGGAAAGCTCCCAGCTGGTGTAGCAAGGTTCTGCTGAGTGATTCAACCCCCTGAAAAGATGTAGGAGGTGCAGTTTTGGGCTTCACATCAAATTATCATCCAGTGTGCTCGCTGTTAAATCAATCTGACTCCTAGGCAGGTTAGCCTAGTAGGGAAAGCACTAGCCTAGGATTTGGGAAACTTCTAGTAGGATTCAGACCACCTCATCTGGTACCCCAATTACAACCCTGCTCAAGCACCCAGAATATTGACTCTCCAATCTTATGTAATGCAAAAGGGGCTCAAATCCCATCAACACCTACTTCAGGCTGTGATACTCACTCCTGAAATTGTGCAGAAGCTCCCCTATGTAGCTAAGCTACAGACATCATCCCATACTCAGCCTCAATTCAGAGCCAGAGAGCCACCCAGAGTTCCTGGCACCAAGCCAGCTAAAACACACTCACCAAAATCCCACCTCAGCTCAGAAGGCAGCATGATGGCCTTAGAGGCACCAGCTCTTGGTCAACTCCACATACTCAGCCCCCTTGGAGCAAACATCTCCTTCTGCCATCATGTCTAAACCAGGTACACAAATTAAACCCTTGCGCGTCCTCTGAAACGTTCTAATGTCGCATTAACAACATTTTATTCTGAGCTCTGGGTTCCCCAGCACTGTCAGGGGCTACTAACAGCAATTCACACAAGCACACTCTGGTCATCTCCTCTGGCATCATAGCTCTGGCCAGCAGAAAGCTGCTGTGTTCTTCTGAAAAGCTTAGTGAGAAAAAGAAATCATTATCATCACGTGACAAAAACCAATCATAGAATCACAGAATGGTAAGGTTGGAAGGGACCTCAAGGATCATCTAGTTCCAACCCCCTGTCATAGGCAGGGATACCTCCCACTAGGACAGGTCACTCAAAGCCTCATCCAACCTGGCCTTGAACACCTTCAGGGAGGGAGCAGCCACAACCAGGGAGCATCCACAGGGAGGGAGCATCCACAACCTCCCGGGAAACCTGTTCCAGTGTCTCAGTTCCAACTGATCTTGGGATCAAATGAATCTATAGATTGGAAAAGTGCAAGATTTCCCTCAAACTAATATTTGAAGCAAGGATTCCTGTGCTAGAAATGTCTCAACTCAGAATTTGGCTGCAGGAGGTTTGCTACTGAGGAATCCTGTCTGCCACAGTATCACAGAAGCACTCAGGTTGGCAAAGCCCCTCAGGATCACCAAGTCCAACCTAGACTACTTTACAAGAGTCACCTTAAACCATAGCCCTAAAGCATCAGATCCAAATGACCCTTAAACACATCCAGGGTTGGTGACTCAACCACAGGTAACAATGCTCCAGGATTTTCTCCAAAGGTTAATATAGATGTTCAGGAAATGATCCAGAATAGGACAGTCCAGTCTCACTGGAAAAGAAGAGTCTTTGTAAGGCTACAATAACCCTCTTGGCAGCAAGTCACGGAAGGAGAGGATTAGTTTGAGGTCCACTAGTAATAGGGAGAGGCATTTATAACTCCCTGAAGAACACTGTTCCCCATCCACACATGCTGGCCAACAAGGAGCTTGGTTTGCAGGACTGAGTCACATTGGTTTGCACAAGTAGGAGTGAGGAAGCTGCACCTTTCTGCAAGCCCCCAGGCCTGGGCCACCCCCTTCACCACGCCCAGACCTCCACCTCT
>WBNM01015305.1:20851-37031 GCA_013399055.1 Ramphastos sulfuratus | reverse complement strand
TATGATTCTATGATCAGTTGACACCATCAGACCTGCTTCTGGTTCTGCTTTGCCATGGCCTTTGGTGCTGTGTGAAGGGACACAGTTTGTAGACCCCAAAAGGAGGCTGAGAGGAGACCTCATTGCTCTCTGCAGCTCCATGAGAGGAGGTCAAAGTGAGGTGGGGTTGGGCTCTTCTCCCTACTATCAGGTGATAGAATGAGAAGGAGTGGCCTGAAATTGTGCCAGGGGAGGGTCAGGTTGGAAATGAGGAAAAAAGCAATGGCCTGAAATTTGGGGGACATGGTTCAATGGTCATGGTGGTGTTGATAGTTGGACTGGATGACCTTAGGTATCTTTTTCCAACCCAAACAATTCTGTGATTCTATAAGTTAATGCTCATGGTGATGTTAGGCCAACAATTGGACTTGATGACCTTGAAGGCCTTTTTTAACCAAAACCATTCTGTGATTGCATGATTCTGACTCACTTTCTCCTCTTCCCATCTCCTGAGATTACTTTGCAGGTGATGACTGGAGACACACCAACCTCATTTGCTCAACAAAAGCAATGCACAACACATTTCCTGTCCCTGGTGACTCAGCTGTGCTTGCTCCATCCCCAGAAAGAGTTCACCACGGGAATTTCCCTCTGGCAGCTGCACTCCACCGCAGCTCCCTGCGCCGGGTCCTGCTGGAGACAGTCGTGAAACATGGGAGGAAAACAAGCTGCAATTAACTGGCATCACCAAACAGCCAACAGCACAGGAAATGGAGGGGTAATCTTAGGCTTAGAGCTGCCCTTCCACACTGAAGAGCATTCCAAAGTGGGAGGGAGGCAGGCAGTGTGCTCAGGGATGCTGTTTAGCCTGCAGGTGCCTGCAGAACTTATCTGAGCTTTGCAGAGCTGGGAGTAACTGTGGATGCTCACAGACAGCCTGTACCTGACTTGCAACCACAGCAAGCAAGGCTGCTGGAAAGGGCTTAAAGGGAAAAGTTTTGTAGAAAAATCCATTTAGAAATTATTCATAGAGGGGAAAAAAAGAAAAACAAAAAAAATCCAGGTGGAAAATTCCTTCCAAGTGGGAATGAAGGATGTTCAAGACAAGACTGGATGGGGCACTTAGTGCCATGGGCCTGGTTGATTGGATAGGGCTGGGTGATAGGTTGGACTGGATGGGCTTGGAGGTCTCTTCCAACCTGGTTGATTCTGTAATTCTATGTTTTGTCTCTACACATCCCTGAAAGGAGGATGGAGCCAGCTGGGGGTTGGTCTCCTCTCCCTAGTATCAGGTAATAGAAGGAGAGGTCATGGCCTGAAATTGTGCCAAGGCAGGGTCAGGTTGGGGATGAGGGAAAAGTTCTGGAGCCCCTGTTGCAAGAGGGTTATGGATGTGCTAGAGGGTGTCCAGAGAAAGGCCACGAGGATGAGCAGAGGGCTGGAGCTGCTCTGCTGTAAGGAAAGATTGAGGAAGTTGGGGTTGTTCAGTCTGGAGAGGAGAAGGCTCTGAGGTGACCTTTCAGTATCTGAAGAGGGCTACAAGAAAGCTGGGAAGGGACTTTTGAGGCTGTCAGGTAGTGATAGGACTGGGGGGAATGGAACAAAGCTGGAAATGGGGAGAGTCAGCCTGGATGTTAGGAAGAAGTTCTTCAACATGAGAGTGGTGAGAGCCTGGCAGGGATTGCCCAGGGAGGTGGTGGAAGCCTCATCCCTGGAGGTGTTTAAGGCCAGGCTGGATGAGGCTTTAGACAGCCTGATCTAGATGACCTTTGTGGTCCCTTCCAACCCTGCCTGATTCTATGATTCTGTGATTCTGTGATTCTGTGATTCTGTGATTCTGTGATTCTATGATTCTATGATTCTGTGATTCTGTGATTCTATGACTCTATGATTCTGTGATTCTATGATTCTTTGATTCTATGATTCTTTGCTGCAAGAGTAGTGAGGGACTGCAACAGGCTGCCCAGGGAGGTGGCAGAGTCCCCACCCCTGGAGGTGTTCAAGAAACTCATGGCCATGGCCCTCTTTGAGATATCTCTGACTTAGTGGACAGCAGAATGGTTAAAGAATCAGGATGCAGGACCTGTACTTCCAGCAGGAGCTGCAGTCACAGCCTGGCAGGTTGATTCATGTGCACACAGGTAAACTCATGCTTGTGAATGTTCAATTACCCACCCCAAGAGAACTTCCCCAGCAAGCAGGTGGTGAAATGCTGAGGCAGCTTGCCCAGAGAAGGGGTGGAGGCCCCAGCACTGGAGACATTCAAGGTCATACTTGATGGGGCCCTGGGTTTAAACTGGCAGAGAGATTGAAACTGGATGTTAGGAAGATGTTTGCAGTGAGGGTGGTGAGAGACTGGCACAAGTTGAGGGTGGTGAGACACTGGCACAGGTTGAAGGTGGTGAGACACTGGCACAGGTTGCCCAGGGAGGTTGTGGAGCACAGAATCACCCAATGTGATCTTTGATCACATTGGGTGATTCTGTGCTCCACAACCTCCCTGGAGGTGTTCAGGACCAGGCTGGATGAGTCCTTGAGCAACCTGTTCTAGTGGGAGGTGTCCCTGCCTGTGGCAGGGGATTGGAACTGGCTGAGCTTTGAGGTCACTTCCAACCTAACCCATTCTATGACCCTGCTCACTGCAAGGAGCTGGGCAAAGTGACATTTGAGAGTCCCTTCCAATCTGATGCATTTTATGATTCTGAGTGCAAGGAGAGGATGAATGCTTTACACAATCTGTGAAAACCCAACTCTACTGTAAGCTAAGTTGTTCTGGAAACATGAATTCATGAAACCTGTTTTAGAATCAGAGAATGGTTTAGGTTGGAAGGGACCTCAAAGCTCAGCCAGTTCCAATCCCCCCACCATAGGTAGAGACACCTCCCACTGGAACAGGTCACTCAAAGCCTCATCCAGCCTGGTCCTGAACACCTCCAGGGAGGTTGTGGAGCACAGAATCACCCAATGTGATCAAAGATCACGTTGGGTGATTCTGTGCTCCACAACCTCCCTGGGCAACCTGTGCCAGTGTCTCACCATCCTCACTGCAAACAACTTCCTCCTAACATCCACTTTCAATCTCTCCTCTGCCACTCTAAACCCATTCCTCCTCCTCCTGCCATTCCCAGCCCTTGTCAATAGTCCCTCCCCAGCCCTCCTGTAGCCCACTTCAGCTACTGGAAGACCACTCCAAGCTCTCCTGGAAGCCTTCTCTTCTCCAGGCTGCAGAACCCCAACTCCCTCAGCCTGTCCCCAGAGCAGAGCTGCTCCAGCCCTTTTCCTATGTCTGAGGACATTCTCCCTTCTAACCTCTCCCTGCTCTGTCCCAGGTCCCTCAGGATTCCTACCAGGCAAAAGCAGAACAATCCAGGAGCAGCTAACATCCATATGGTTGTTTCTACCTTCACACACACAGATCTACCTCTGGGTGGTTTCTCCATGTCCTGTGAGTAGCACAGTCCTGTATACAATTAGGGTTTGGGGTTTTTTTTTCCCTTCATGGTGCTGCCTGCTCTGTCAGCAAAGTGTCAGCTGCCTTGTTACTGCCAGGCTGCTCTTGGAGAAAGTGGGGCACATATGTTTGTTGGACAGCTGGTGGCTGTCAGACAAAATGTATAATACCATCATTGACCCTGCTTGTCCTCAGTGGATGGAAGTTTGGATCTCTCCTAGCTGCCAGTTTTCATGAAACTTGTAGAAGCCAAAAGTTGTTGAGTGACTTCTCAACCAGAGGCAGAACCAGAGGCAAAACCTTCTAGCATCAGGAAAGGAGGCTAAAATGGAACCACCTCTTGAAAGTTCAGAGGATGGTCTAGCAGAAAGGATTTTGCTCTGAAACCTGCCCTTGAAGGAGAGTATCACAGAATGGCTTAGGTTGGAAGGGACCTCAGAGATCATCTACTCCAACCTTCCATGCAGGGTCACCTCTCAACTAGACTCAAGTGCTCAAGGACTCATTCAACCTGGCCTTGAACACCCCCAGAGAGGAGGCATCCACAGCATCTCTGGGCAGCCCATCCCAGAGCCTCACCACCCTCATACTGAAGAAATTCTTCCTCAGCTCCACTCTAACCCTGCTCTGCCTCAGCTCCAAACCATTCCCCCTTGTCCTGTCTCCAGACCCCCTCAGCAAAAGTCTCTCTGCAGCCTTCCTGTAAGATCCCTTCAGGCACTGACAGGCAGCTCTAAGGTCCTTCTGGAGCCTTCTCTTCTCCAGGCTGCACCCCCCCAGCTCCCTCAGCCTGTGCTCACAGCAGAGATGCTCCAGCCCTTGGATCATCTTTGTGGTCCTTCTGTAGACTCACTCCAACAGCTCTGTGTCCTTCTTATGCTGGGGACATCAGCACTGGACTTGTTTGAAAGCAGAATATGAAATGCCTCTGCCTGGGGAGAGACAGATGTGAGGGCCTAACTCTTAGTACCATCAGATGACACCAGGTTGTACCTCAAACCCCACTTGAAGCAGAGCCTGAGGTGCACCTGGGCTGCAAGTGCAAGGCAGAGAGACTGCACATGCTGAAAAGTTCCCCAGCCCTGGGTGACCTTTTCCATTATTGATGCAGAACTGGCTGAAAATCAGAACATCCATTTAATGAGACATCCCAGGGTTTCAAGATTGCATTTTTGCTCTGAGATTCGTTTTTAATTAATTTCAAGGAGGGGAGAAAATAATAATAATGAGGAGGGGGAAAAAAGTACTTTCAGATAAAATGTGTTCGTTTTTCTCGTGGGAAATCTCATCCCAGTCAGTGCAACTTCAGGGAAACAATTTTTACTCTGTTCAGAAAATGTTTTCTGAGGGGAAGCTTTCCACAGAAATGCTCAGACCAATTCCAGGCTCATCAATCTCTGTTTCCAAACCCCACGCTTGCTTCTGATCAGAATCTGTTTTCTTTTGAGCCAGCATCAGGGCTCTGCTTCCTCGTGCCAGAAACACAGTTTCAGCCCATTTCTGCCTCACTTTTCACTTTTCCTCTATTGCTCTCCCTTGTCCCTTTTTCCTGTCTCATTTAACCTCCCATTTCACACCCAGCACAGCTCTTGGAGGTACACAACAGATTGAGAGCAAGGACTGCACCAACAGGAGCAGAGATGTAGCACAAGATGCTGAACGCTAACAAACTGTCAAGGGTCAGGGCTGGGCTGGGCACTAAGTTTGTGACAGATGCTCTGCATTAAATCCTTTCCCTTCCCAAGGGGAAGAGAAAAGGAATAAGGCAGAGATACTGCTGGGTTGGGAAAGAAACTGAAACAGCTGAAGTGCAAATGAGAACAAATAAAATGAAATCATAGAGAGACACAAACCAACATCCAACCCAACCATGGATGGCAGTGATGGCACCACCACTACTGACCCTGGGAACAGACACTGGGGAAGTCCCAGACTGGACTGAGTAGGAAAGGGAACTGGATTCAGGAGCTGGATTCTGGATTCAGGAATGTGTGGATTGGGATTGAAGGCAGAAGGGACAGAATCCTCCTCAGACAACAGCCCCTGAAGAAGAGGTATGGCCCCAGTGGTCCCTAAGCTGATGTCCATGGGATGAAAACCCTTGCTGGTCAGTTTAGGGTCACCTGTCCTGTCCACTCCTCCCCACAGGTGCCAGCTCTGACTTACTGCACCCCAATGTGGGGCACAAGATGGAGCAGAGACTTTGCTCTGCACAGGAGCAAGTCTAAGCAGAAGCCTTTCTGCAGCCCAGCTCTTGGCAGGAGCTGTCCCCATCAGCATTGTCCCTGCCCCAAGCAGCCCCTGGTTGTGCAAAGCTGCCCTGAACTTCAGAAAGTGTCTCACAGAGCAGAGACTGAGCTGGGAAGTCACAGCTGGGAAGTCATCAGTTCTGTTCTAGCTCAAGCCAGGACATGTACCCAGCAGAGAACAGTTTCTAGAAACTTCAGAGTCCTGTAGGCACTGTAGGAGACTCTTGCACATTTTTCTAGCATCAGGCATGAACACCTGAGAAAAATTCTTTCCCTCTTGAGCTGTTGATCCCTGGAGAGATGCAGACACCACAGGACTGACCTCTAAGGTCTTTTAGTATTGCCAAGTGGTAATGAGAGGAAGATGAGACTTTGCCAGGGCTGGGGAACTAACAGCATGATCTCCTTTCTCCAGCAGCCAAACTCCTCTGGAGTTCAGCAGAAACAGGACCTGTTTGTCAGCCTGGAACATGCTTTCTGCCACACCTCATCCTTAACAACCATCTGCACCCTGGCACCTCCTCACTCCACTCATTTGTGTGCCTGTAACTGCAGCTCCCCTGCACAGAGCAGTTGGTGTGGAGCAGCAAACACCACTGCTGGTAGCTCCACTGCAGTCTGCTGTCAGTGCCTTGACAGAAACAAATCCATTTGTTATTCATGTGGGTGTCACAGGCATTTCAGGAGATGCTCCATCATAATTTAGCATTAGTTAATGGCCACTTAAGAGTATTCCTGGAGCATCTGCAGGAGGGATGGTGGCTGTGGGATTCATTGCCAGGGTGGAGTACAACAAATGCAATTCAATCAACAAGTACCTGGCACAGCAGCTCCTGCTCTTAATGAGGGCATGATGGCTACAGGCTGTCTCCTCAGGAAAGGGTTTCAATTGCTTGCACAAAGATTTGTTTAGATGGGAAGACTGTTTGGGAGGCTAACACAGCAGTGGTTTTCACACTGCCTTCTGGGAAAACACTTTCACAGGATCACAGCTTCACAGATGGCACAGGGTTGAAAGGGACCCTCAAAGGTCATCTTGTCCAACCCCCCTGCAGTCAGCAGGGATGTCTCCAACTAGAGCAGGCTGCTCAGGGTCACATCAAATTTGAGCTTGAATGTCTCAGGGATGAGGCTTCAATCACATCTGGGGGCAACCTCTTCCTTTTTACCACCCTCATGGTGAAAAGCTTCCTTCTAACATCCAACCTAACTCTGCTCTGCTCCAATTTCAAACCATTGTCCTCATCCTATCCCCACAGGCCCTTCCCAGCCTGCCTGTTGGTCCCCTCCAGATATTGAAATGCTACTCTAGGGTCTCCCTGGAGACTTCTCCAGGCTGAACAGCCTCAACTGATGAAGGGAATGGAACATCTCTCTTACAAGGAGAGCCTGAGGGAGCTGGGGCTGGGAGCTGAGAGGTGACCTCAGCAATGGTTCTAAAGATGTGCAGGTGAGTGGCAGGAGGCTGGAGCCAGGCTCTGCTGGGTGATGCCCAGTGCCAGCACAAGGGCAGTGGTGGAAGCTGAGGCAGAGAAGGTTCCATGTGAACCTGAGCAGAATTTTTTTCCCTGTGAGGGTGCCAGAGCCCTGGCACAGGCTGCCCAGGGGGGTTATGGAGTCTCCCTCTCTGGAGATCTTCAAACCCTGCCTGGATGTGTTCCTGTGTGACCTGCTCCAGGTGATGCTGCTCTGGTAGAGGAGTTGGAGTCGCTGAGCTTTGGAGCTCCCTTCCAGCCCCTGACACTCTGTGGTTCTGTGATGCTGTAACTCCCCCAACCAGTCTTTGTAGCAGAGGTGTTCCAGCCCTCTTGTTCACCTTCATGGCCTTCCTCTGGCCCCACTCCATCAGGTCCATGTCCTTCTTGTGTTGGCTACCCCAGAGCTGAACACAGCACTCATTTTCATTATAAGGAGCAGGAAAAGCTTCAAAGAAAGAAATTCATCCATCAGAATTGTGTGACTGCAGCCAGGCATTGCCTGCCTAGCCAGAGAGGAGACAACTTTGTCATGTTCTGAGAGATGCAATCCCACCAGGGAGTCCCAAGAGAAGCAGCAGTGTGGTGAACAGGAACTGCAGTTCCTGGCAGAATTCACAGTAACATTTCTGCTTCAGATTGTTAGAGAGAAAAACAAGAAACCTGGTGGCAAAAATTCTCTTCTAACCCCAGGGCCCCCTCATGTAAATCCTCACTTTCCAGATGGCTCTCTCCCATCTCCCCAGACACAATGCTGCCACCCCTCTGAGGTCAAACCCAAGCCTCTTTGATGTCCTTGTTCAGCTCTGGCAGGGTTCTCCATGGCTGGAAAACTGCTGAGCAGTTCACAGCACTGCTGACACTGCTGGGTCATGCCTGGTAGGCAAAGATGGGTCAGACTCACTGATCTTCCAGAGCCTGGCAGGTGGCTGTGGAAGGAACACTGAAGCTCTGATGGTTGTTTCCATACACACCACTTATTACAGTGCCAGGGAGCAGTGGAATGTGGTGTTGAGAGTTCAGCTAATTAAGGGCTAAGCTTACAATAATTCCTTCCACTGGTCACAGAATCACAGAGTCAAAGAACTGTGGATGTTAGGAGGAGACCTTTGAGATCATCAAGTCCAAGCACTCAACCCAGAGCTCACAGTTCCAGCACTGCTGCTAAGCCACTGCCACTGAACCACTTCCCTCAGCACCACATCCAGGCAGCTCTTAAAAACTTCCAGGGATAGAGACTCCACCACCACCTCCCTGGGCAGCCTGGGACAGTGCCTGAGAACCCTTTCTGGGAAGACATTTTTCCTAATATCCAACTTGAACCTCCTCTGGCACAACTTGAAGCCATTTCCTCTTGTCCTGTCAATTGTTGCATGTGAGAAGAGACCAAGTCCCACTTCCCTCCAACATCCCATTGGGGAGGGACTATTTATAAGGTCTTGCAATGCCAGGACAAGGGGCAATGGGTTTAAACGGGCAGAGGGAAGATTTAGACTGGATGTTAGGAAGAAGTTCTTTACAGTGAGGGTGGTGAGACCCTGGCACAGGTTGCCCAGGGAGGTTGTGGCTGCTCCCTCCCTGGAGGGGTTCAAGGCCAGGTTGGAGGAGGCCTTGAGTGACCTGTGCTAGTGGGAGGTGTCTCTGCCGATGGCAGGGAGTTGGAACTAGATGATCCTTCAGGTCCCCTTCGAACCTTCCCATTCTATGATTCTATGATTCTATCCTTTCATGGAAATGTAGAGGGTGATGAGGTCTCCCCTCAGCCTCCACTTCTCAAGGTTACACATCCTCAGTTCCCTCAGCTGCTCCTCACAGGACTTGTGTTCAGGGTTCTTGTGGTCATTCACTCTCCTCTGCAATTAGAGTCACAGAATCAACCAGGTTGGAAGAGACCTCCAAGCTCATCAACCCAACCCAGCACCCAGCCCTGGCCAATCAACCAGACCTTGGCACTCAGTGCCCCATCCAGGCTTGTCTTGAGCACCTCCAGGGATGGGCACTCCACCACCTCCCTGGGCAGCCCATCCCAATGCCAATCTCTCTCTTGCTGTGGAGAACTTCTTCCTAACATCCAGCCTGAGCCTGCCCTGGCACAGCTCAAGGATGTGTTCTCTTCTGTCCCTGGCTGCCTGGCAGCAGAGCCCAACCCCAGCTGGCCACAACCTCCCTGCAAGTAGCTGCAGAGAGCAATGAGGTCTGCCCTGAGCCTCCTCTTGTGCAGGCTGCACACCCCCAGCTCCCTCAGCCTCTCCTCACAGGGCTGTGCTCCAGGCCCCTCCCCAGCCTTGCTGCCCTTCTCTGGGCACCTTCCAGCACCTCAACATCTCTCTTGAACTGATTTAGTCCTTTCTTGTCCTGCCAATGGCACACTGCAGTGGTGTTTCCTTGCCTGCCATTGAGTCATCCCAGGTGGCAATGATCTTCTCTGCTGTTCCAGGGCTTCAGCTCCTCATTCTCCCCCTGAGCTGAGGGAAGCAAGTCACCTGTCACAGTAGCAGGGATCTGAGCCCTTAAATTATCCTGCTCCCAGTACATGCAGTTAAGCCACCAGAGAGCATCTTGGGTTTATTTATTCTCTTCTCCTGATCTAAGATTAATTTCCCTCAGACGTTCAGGCTGAATAAACAGCTTGAATCACTGCTACAGGATTCAGCCACATGAAGTCTCTGTCCTCCAGTGCATGAGTGTGGGGCCTCAGACAGCTCCCACCACTGGAGCAGAGCCTGGCATCACCTGCTCGTGCAAAGTCAGACTGAAGAAGCACCTGATGAGTAGATTAAACTTGGCTCAGACATTTTCCCTTCTGATTTTCCTTTCAAATTGCAGTCTCAGGAAATCACAGTGCAGAACTGGCTCATCACTGTCAGCAGAAGACTGGGAGGAGAACTTATTAATGCTCACAAATACCTGAAGGTGTCAGGAAGAAGAGGCCAGGCTCTTTAGTGCTGTCTTGTGACAGGACAAGGAGAAATGGGCACAAACTGGAACCCAGGAGGTTCCACCTCAACACAAGGAGAAACTTCTTTGGTGTGAGGGTGCTGGAGGCCTGGAGCAGGCTGCCCAGAGAGGTTGTGAAGTCTTCTTCTCTGGACACTTTCAAGACACATCTGAACACATTTCTGTGTGTCCTGTCCTAGGTGATCCTGTTTGGCAGGTGAGTTGGACTCAATCTCCAGAGGTCTCTTCCCAACCCCTAACACTCTGTGATTCTCTGGTTCCATGATTCAATGATTCCATGATTCTGTGATTCTATGATTCTGCAATTCCATCATTCTATGATTCTGTGATTCTATGACTCTGTGATTCTATGATTCTATGACTGTGATTCTGTGATTCTGTGATTCTGTGACTCTATGATCTTATGATTCTGTGATTCTATGATCTTATGATTCTGTGATTCCATCATTCCATGAGTCTGTGATTCTATGTTTCCATCATTCTATGGTTCCATGATTCTGTTCCATGATTCTGTGATTCCATCATTCTATGATTCCATTATTCTGGAATGATTCCAGAATCCTACAGCAGGATCAGACAATTGAGGCCCTGAGTTCTCCTTTGGAAAGCTAACTGAGTGGAGTTAAAACCTCCTTTCATCTCTCTGACCCTGGTCAAACAGACCTGCATTTTCCATTTCTCTTCCCTTCACGCTCCCTGACTTAACACAGAGGCTGAACCCTTTCTGCCACAACCACAACAAACCATCAAAACAGTTCAGCTTTCCTTCAGCTAATGGAATGTGCTGCAGTTGTGAATAGTCATGGCTGGATGGAAATTGTTTCTTGATGGGCCCTGAGCATGCTGGTGCCAATCTGTTTAAGTGACTCACAGCCTCTTTTACCTCCAAGGGGCAGTTGTGTTTTGCTGGTGCTGCTCTCATGGATTAATGCATGGCAGATGGAGTCAGACATATCCACCTCATCTGGCTCATTTTCCTTCTTAGCTTGTTGAGCTTGTGACCCCTTAGAGGTCTCCTTGGAGCTATTTGCAGATCTGAAAATCTCAATGAGCTTCTAGAGGACCATTCAGGTTCTGCTGACCTCTCAATGAAGTGAATACTTTAAAGGCTCTTTTTGTTCTTAACCTCTCAGCAGATGCAGGTGGCAAAGTGGCCACAGACTTTGGCACCCTGAAAATAGAGCCACAGTTCAGGTTTCCCTCTCTCTGGAAGACCTTCATTGTAGTCCCCATTCCACCCCCTCCCAGCTCTCCCACAGCTGTGCCCATCTTGTAGCCAAGACAATTTTTCATGGATCTGTTTTTCCAAAGAGCTCTTTCTGTGGAAAGCCACAAGAATCACAGAATCACAGAATGGGTTGGGTTGGAAGGGATCTTGCAAGCTCAGCTAGCCCAAGCCCCCATGCAGCCAGCAAGGACATCCCCAGCTAGAGCAGGTTGCTTGGACCCCAAACAACCTCACCTGCAATGGTGCCAGCCATGGGGCAGCTCCCACCTCTCTGCACAGCCTGGCACAGGCTCTCCCCACCCTCACTGTCAAACATTTTCTCCCTTCTCTCCACTCTCAATCAGTTTCCAACCATCATCCTTGGTCCTGTCCCAAATAGGCCCTGCTCAAAATTCTGTCCCCAGCTTTCTGATGGTCCCTTTGAAGCACTGAAAGGCCACCAGGAGGTCTCCCTGGAGCCTTCTCTTCTCCAGGCTGACTAAGCCCAAGTCTCCCAGCCTGGCCTCACAGCAGAGCCCTTCCAGCCCTGCCAGCATTGCTGTGGTCCCTGCCTCAACAGGTCCATGTCCTTGTGTTGAGGATCATATCAGCCCAGTAGGCAAAACACTTCATCTTTTGGACACTGTATAGAGTTGGCATAGCAACAACATCCCTCTGACACCCTGCCTGTGCCCACCTTATGATATCTCAGCAAGGTATCACCTTTCACTGCCCACCCCTGACCTTCTGTGCCCCCCAACAGCCAATTAATGCAGAATCCTGCTGCATTCTGGTGGCCAGGCTGAGGTTGGCACTCAAGGTACACAATCCTTTCACAAATGCTCTTGTGAAGCCATGGGAGGGACTCGCAGATGCCAGGCTCNTGAAGGCAGCACTCAAGATGAGGTCTCCTCAGGGCAGAGTAGAGGTGGAGGAGAACCTCCCTGGATCTGCTAGAGACGGAGATGCCTCAGATGACCTCTCAGTCCCTGCTGCCATGCAGCCAGCTGCACTCCTCCAGAGCTGCAAGGCAGATTTTCTCAGTCAGGAGGAGCTGAGTGATGGATTGGAGGTTGTTTTACAGGGAATCTCCACTGCCTCCTTCTAAAGAGATCTAGGATGGTTTCAGGAGATGGGAAAAGACAGGGCCTTGCTCAGAGAAACTCTGATGGGCTCATTACAGAGTCAGAGCTGTGAATGCCTCCGATGCTCCCTGCAGACAGATTTGTCAACAACTCTGCATTTTAGGACATTATTTTTTTTTTCCTTAGGTCAGTGATGCAAACTTAAACTTGTATGCAAGGCTCACAGAAGGGAAGGTAACTGTCTTCCAAAATTGGGTCTCACTTTTCATGCTCCCATTGAAGACTGACAGGGATTTAGAGCACGACAAAAAATGACACTTCCCAAAACCAGCTGGGACAGACACTAAACAAGTGACAGATGCTCTCTACCAGCCCCTCTGCTTTCCCAAAGGGAAGAGAAAAGGAGCAAGGG
Source organism: Ramphastos sulfuratus (assembly GCA_013399055.1). Taxonomy (NCBI): domain Eukaryota; kingdom Metazoa; phylum Chordata; class Aves; order Piciformes; family Ramphastidae; genus Ramphastos; species Ramphastos sulfuratus. The sequence goes on along the minus strand of WBNM01015305.1, from coordinate 24,215 downwards.
ATTGAGAGTTATGAGTTGGAAAAGAAGACTAAACCAGCTCTAATGAAAAGAATAAATTGAAATACAAATAGATACAAATCAATATTGAACCCAACCCCTGATGGTGATGATGTCACTCTTGATGCTGTGGCAGAAATCCCATGCTGGAGTCAGCAGCAGATGGGAAATAGATTCAGGAACTTATGAACTGGGATCAAAGACAGATTGGGCAGAGTCCTCCTTGGATGCTGGTCATTGAAGAAGAGGAAGATGCAGCAAGCTGACCCTGGTGGTGGCTCAGCTTTGTACCAAAGATGCTGTCCATGAGTTGGGATTCCTTGTTGGTCAGTGTAGGGTTGCCTGTTCTATCCACCCCTCCCCAGAGGTGCAGCTTTTCACTCTGCATCCCCATGCAGAACAGCAGATTTAGCAATGCCCTTGGTCTGCAACCAGCCCTTGGCAGGAACTCTTCCCATCAGTGTTCTCACTGCTGGAAGCAGCCCCTGGCTGTGCAAACCTGCTCTGAACTTCAGAGGGTGCTGAGCAGAGACTGAGCTGGGAAGGCAAATCCCTGAACAGAATCAGTTCTGCTCTAGCTCAAATCAGGACATCAGAAAAAAAAAGGAAGGCTTAAGACCCAGCAGGTACCACCTGCTTTTTATTAGAGAATCATAAAATAACCCAAGTTGGAAGGAACCTCAAGAGGCCATCTAAGCCATCACTGGTCAGACCTGGTTTCTCCTTTAACTGAGTGAGAACTTCCTTCTCCTGTCTCACTTTGTGACTGCTGGGGTTTTTTGGTTTTTTTTATTTTCAGGATGAGGGACACTGAACTGTAGTGGTCAGGACCTTGCAAGGTGTGCTTAGGTTAAACCCACAGCATGGCTTAGAGCAATCACATCCTGGTTTGCAGAGAGCATCACTGCACTTGGGTCAGATAAGCACCAAGATTCTGCAGGAGGGAACGTTGGTGAGGTCAGTTACTCCTTGTGAAGAAGTCTCCAAGGGGTACTTGCCTGAAGAATAGGAGGCCAAGAGAAGCTGGAAACCATGCTGGCTTTATTAATATGTTTCTTGTCTTCCCTGGCCTTCACTTAGAGTTTTGGGCATGACTAGATTTAAGTCTGAGTTGTGTAGAAAGGGCAGGAGCACTTCTGAATGCTTCCCGTGGCTTCACCCTTCATCCATTACAGACAGCAAGCTGTACCCAGGAGACCTCCATCCAAGCCCAGTTGTCAGGGAGATGCTTTGAGATGAAAAGTGTTAGTCACAGAGAGCCACAGGCTAAGGAAACACCAGGACATGGTGACTGAGAGACATTTATCATCCTTGTTCTCTGGTTTTTACAACCTTGCCTCTCCACAGCTTTCTAGCACTTCAATTCTCAACATCTCTCTGGGATAAAAGCTCTTTGCCATCATTTTACAGGTAGGAGAGCAAGAAGCCAGACTCAGAGGTGTCACAGGAAAGCCTCCTGTCATTCCCAGGAGAATTCTGACAAGGCCTTTCAGCCCTCGAACATCTCTGCCCTTGCAACTCTAATGACATCCTTCTTGCTCAGCATTTCTCCCTCACCTCAAGAGCAGCCTTTGCATTTTGCCTCAGCTCCAGCTGCTGGTTTGAGTGCAAATCCCTCAGCAGGTGGGGAATGGAAAGGGAGACAGAGGAGCTCTCACTTGGCCTCCTGATGAATAGCCCATGAGTGGGAATCACTTGGGAGACAAGAGTGGTTCTTGCTGTCCTTCAGACAGTGTGGCCAGGTGCACAGCACAAGCTGAGGCCATGGGCAAGGGGAGGCTGAGCCCACAGCTGGCTCTTGCACACAGAAATGCTTTGTCTTTCCACCTCCAGGACCTTCCCTGTGCTTCATCTCCATGTGCACTCAACCCCCTCTGATCTCCAGCTGCCTCAGACACTTTGCTGTGCTCATTCCACAGAATCACAGAATTGCCTGGGTTGGAAAAGACCTTTAAGGTCATCCAGCCCAAGCCTTAACCCAGCATTGACAGGTCCTTGACTAAACCATGTCCCTAAGCACCACATCTACATGACTCTTAAATGCCTCCAGGGATGGGGATTCCACCACTGCCCTGGGCAGCCTAAGAACCCTTTATGTAAAGAACTTCTCCCTAATATCCAACCTGAATCTCCTTTCACTCAATTTCAGACCATTTCCTCTTGTCCTATCAGATGATGCTAGGGAGCAGAGCCCAACCCCCAGCTCACTGCAGCCTCCTTTCAGGGAGTTGTAGAGAGCAATGAGGTCTCCCTCAGCCTCCTCTTCCCCCAGCTCCCTCAGCTGCTCCTCCCCAGCCCTGTTCTCCAGACTCTTCCCCAGCTTTGTTGCCATTCTTTAGATCTGTCCCAGCCCCTCAATGCCCTTCTTGGAGTGAGATATCTGAGGTCCTTAGATTGTTCCCCATCTCAAACCCCAAGTGATGGAGGAGAGTGTGTCTGGTCAAGCAACAAATCAAACCAGAGAACAGCATAAAGGAAAGGAAAAAGGAAAGTAAAGAAGATTAAAAAGGAAAGTAAGGAGGAGTTCATCACCAAGCTGCTCAGGTCTTGAGTCAGAACAGTGCCTCAGGTATTGATCACTCACATCCCACCTAAACAACCTACAGCCACACTTCTGAAGTTTCTGTCCCCTGGCAATTGTTTTATCCACTGTGAATATTTTCAGTAGTAAAGGACTTGAAATAGAGTTTGCCATGGAAAGATTCCCACTTAGACTCTGCAGCCTTCTCTTTGTTAGGTTCTATACTCCAGTACCATGCAAGGCCCAGGAAATGCTCACGAGCAGATGTTCATCCCAACTGGCAGCCTCCCACAGAACTTACTGGGGAGTGTTAGAGCATTGTTCTGGCACTCTGTAGTGAATAAAAGGAAACACAAACCCCACCAGAAGTAAAGGAAATCAAAAGCTCACCAGAAGTAAAGGAAGCACAAACTCCACCAGAAGGAAAAACCTCACTAGAAGTAAAGGAAGCACAAACCCTACCAGAAGTAAAGGAAATCAAAAGCCCACCAGAAGGAAAAACCTCACTAGAAGTAAAGGAAGCACAAACCCTACCAGAAGTAAAGGAAATCAAAAGCTCACCAGAAGTAAAAGAAGCACAAAGCCCACCAGAAGTAAAGGAAATCAAAAGCACACCAGAAGTAAAGGAAGCACAAACCCTACCAGAAGTAAAGGAAGTAAAAACCTCACCAGAAGTAAAGGAAATCAAAAGCACACCAGAAGTAAAAGAAACACAAACCTCACCAGAAGTAAAGGAAGTAAAAACCTCACCAGAAGTAAAGGAAATGAAAACCCCACCTGAAGGAAATGAAGCACAAACCCTACCAGAAGGAAAGGAAATAAAAACCTCATGAGAAGTAAAGGAAG
>WBNM01015305.1:7928-20233 GCA_013399055.1 Ramphastos sulfuratus | reverse complement strand
TTCATTTGTTTGGTTTGATTTGGTTAGGTTTGGGGGGGGGTTGGGTGGGGTTTTGTGGGAGTTCTTTGGTTGGCTTTTATTTGGGTTCTTGTTTGTGTTTTGGGTTTGTTTTTTTGGGGGGAGTTGTTGGATTGAGTTGGGTTCAGAGTTTTTTTGGGGTGGTTTTTCATGGTTTGGGGTTTGCTGGTTGGTTGGGGGGGTGGGTTTTGTTTCATTTGCTTGTTTGTTTTACTTCCCTGGGGAAAGTGGAAGTTGTGAGAGGTGAGAATGGGCAAATTCAAAAGCAAAAGCTATTTGCTAACCTCTGCCCCCCCCACCATGGGTCTGCTGGCAAGGATGGGAGACAAAAATATGCACAGAGAAAGGAGAGAGAGATTGACAGAAACGTGTGCCCCTAAATAGCAATATTCACATGAGATGCTCTCCATTATGCAGCCAGCAAGAGTGTGTATTGAAAATAAATGAGTTATAACCTTTCATTGGCATGGCCACTGAAAATAATCCAGCAATGAAGGCACAGCAGGCACCAGCTAAGTTATTGTTACCTCTGAAATGGGCTGGGGGGTGCGTGGAAGCACACAGTGCACAGCCCATTTAGCAAATGACCTGCCTGGCAAGCATGCTCACACACCAGGATGTGCTCACACACCCATTGACATCATCTGAAGGTGTCTCACAGGGTTTGGCTGCTGGGGATAATTTTGCCAGCAAGGCAGGACTGAGATATTCCACGTCCCTGCTGCTCGCATCCTTGGGATCTACTCCCAGGGCATCCCATCAGTCATCCTGTGTTTGCCCCATGGGCTGAAAGGCTTTCCACAGACATTTCTCCCCCTCTGCCCCAAGCATTTGCTGGGTCACACACAATAATCTCCTGCAAGGCTCTGCTGCCACTGCTCAGTTGATCCCATGCTGGAAGAGCAAAGGACCACCAGTCACACCAGCAGGCCCAGGGAAGAGTCTTTGCTCCAGCACACCCACGGGGACAGAAAATCACCACTGTGAGTCTAGGGTTGATGAGCCACAGCTTTAGCATGCTCAGCAGCAGTAAGGGAAGGCCTTAATGTCATGTTGAGCAGCATGAACACAGCTCCTCCAGAAAAATGCCATCTGTGAGGTCATTTTCAACCCAGTCCTCCTGGGAAGAGCAGTGCAGAAAGAAAGGAGGGGATTTCCTTGGCTGCTGCTCTTATCAGGCCTCCCTCCTCCCAACACTCTAAGGGAAAGGGTTTGCTAAAGCATGTCCTGCCAATGTCCTGTTCTTCATTGCTTTGCCTATAGCAGAGGTCTGCATTAGCTTATCTGCTGCCCAGTGCATCCCAGTGCCAGCTCAGGAACCAGCACATATTCTGCTAAGACCTTGCAGTTCCCTTTGGATGTGTCTCTGCAGAAGAGCTTAGTGCACCTGAGTAGACCATAACATGGGGAAAGGTTGTGCAAGAAGCATTATCCTGGGGAGGAGGACCAGAGTGTGTGAGGAAAGCAGAGCTCAAATCCTGTTAATAAAACAGCACCAGAGAACTGAAACGTGGGAAGTGGAGGAGGAAGGAAGGTGAAGTCACATTTCCAAAGTGCCGAGACACAGCCACGGCAGCTTCTGCTTCAGCAAAAGCACCACGAGGTTAATTCAGAGGGGACACCACACACACCCCCCCCTGCTCATGCAAAGGGCTGGCAATGCTGCTCTAACTTCTGCAGCAATATCTCATTGCAGAGGTAACTGCCTCGATGCAGCCTCCCCTGCCAAACTCCTGCCTCCTCTGCGCCCAGATGCGCGACTTCGGCGGAGCGCAGCAAAGGAGCTGGAGTTCTTCACCAGGGTGATGCATCACAAAACCACTCTGAGATTTACACCCTCTGCTTCCTGACAGGCTCCAGTGATGATGCTTCTCCTCTTTCTGTTTTATTTTTTTCCATTCCAGCTGGCAATGCAGCAGAATGGATGGGCTGCCAGGGAGCCTATGTGCAGCTGCAACAGGTTGTCAGTGATTAAATGCAAAATTCATCCAGGACATGAGGTTCTGATTCAGCCTGGAGGTGTTTCAAAGACCTTTACAGCATGCTCCCTGTGGAAAGACCTACTCAGCTTTCCAGCAGACACTTTTTGAGGGTTTTTTGGGTTTTTTGGTTATGGGTTTTTTTTTTTTTGGTTGGTTGGTTGGTTTGATTTTTTGCTGCCTTTCATCTCTGAGAGGTAAAGTCTGGAAGGAAAACAGGGTGGTTGTGTCCCTTTTGAGTGCTGCTCCCTGGATATCCATAAGGATTACCCAGAGGGGGTGAGACTGAACCACCTGCCTCTGTTGGAGAGGCAGAGCAAGCAGAGGTTGTTTTCTGGATCAGCTGGGAGATGCTTTGCAGAACAGACTCAAGTATTTCTCTGCCCTGTTTCTGAACCTCTCCAGGACTTTGACAAGGGCAGGCACTGTCAGTCCCTAACATCCTATCTGCTTCTAGCTGGTCTTAACCTGTTTTAGCAGTGCCTGGATTTATTTAGCAGGCAGGGGATGTTTAGGCTTTCTGGAAACTGCTGTATCCCCTATGGGAAAATAAATAAATAAATAGCTAAATAGTTCGATAAATAAATAATTATCTAAAGAAATAAATTACTAAATAGATAGATAGATAAATAAGTCCTTGTTTCAGAAGCAGATACCTCAAAGAACTAAATGGCCAGGGAGATGTCACCACACCATGTCCCAGGGAGCCTGCCAAGAGCTCCTGTCTCAGCTGAGAGCAGGATCTGCTTTTTTTAAGCCCTGCAGATGTTTTGAACCCTCTGTTTGCTGGCTGGCTTGGAGGCTTTTGCTCTTGGCTGGTGTTTACTGTGTTACTGGGAAGCCCACGGGCAGAACACTTCCCTCTCCCCACATCCTCACTACAGTTAGGGAAGGTCTGTCCATCCTGTTAGGATCTGTCCTCACCCACGACACTCCCCAAGTCTTCTGCCCCCTGGAATTCTGACTCTGTTTCTCTTTTGCTATCCCATTTTCCAGACTTAGTCACACATGGCTTTTCTTTAGCAAGCTCTTCTCCTAGTGACTTTCTTGATACCTTCCCACGACTCGCATGATTCAACCTCTGCTCAGACCTGCCCAGGGAGCAGAAGCAGAGCAGCAGCTTGCCTGGGTATTCAGTCTGAAATGGACAAGGCACCAGGGTTATGCACAGGCAATAACTGAGGCATAAAATTATATGTTCCTGCTCAGACGTTTAAAGAGAGCACAGTGCAGGTGATGGCAACGACTGTGGCATGAGTCAGTTGGACTCATTTGCTGGGAGATCCACAAGCAGCAGTGACAGAAAATGTTCCCTGCTCTTAAAACCAGGCAAAGATCCTGCTGACAAACCAGACCATCACAAAGCCTGCTGTGGCACCTGCCTGTCTGCAGGACATAGAGCAGGGAGCAGAACAAGCAGCATCTCTCCCACAGAAACAATCATCTGAATGCTGTAGTATTGCTGAGTCCAGGGCTACCAACTCACCCTGGGCAGCTCCATCAGTGCACAGGGACTGGCCAGCATGGCCTGAGAGCAACACACAACTTAGCTCAGTCCCCAGCCTGCTCAGCCACATCTCAGCCAGGATATGACTCAAACCACCAGCCTGGGGGGGGGCAGACCCCTCTGCAGCCCCTTGCTCAGCCCGGCCCCCTCACCTGCCCCAGCAGCACATGGAGGGGCATCACTTCTTCCAGGCAACCTACTTTCTATTTGTATTTTAAGCTGATGCCTTTTGCCAGCCAAACTACCCAGGCCAGCCTGTGCTGCCACCAGGGTGTCATCCAGAAGCTGTAAACTGAGCAACGTCTGCTTCTTTCAGGATCCTCAGGCTACCCACCACACTCCACCACACTCTGCCAGCCCAACAGCCTGAGAGCAGACAGGATCAGAGCTGAGCCCAAATTTCTTTTCCTCTTCTTCTTCCCCCCCCCCACCTTCTCTTTAACACGTTACCAGGAAGGAACCAAGCTGCTGCCCACACCACACAACAAACTAGGATTTATCAGCCATGACCACCAGAAACGAGCAGAAAAATTTCCCTTTCCATGATTTCAGCAAAGCTAAAAGCACCCAGAGAAATCCAGCTGGCTAATGGGCATCACTCAGACCATTCCCAAACATCTGCCTGTCTTGCTGGCCTCTTTCCAGCCCTCTCCACTTTCTTCAGCAGGCTGACATCCACTGGCCATAGCAAGAGACCCCCAAACCCCCTCTGATGTTCAGCAGGACCCATCTGACACCAAACAACCACCTGGATGCTGTGGGCCTTATGCAGGACAGAGGCTGGACCTGCTGCAAGCCCCTTGCAGGGCTGGACCCACACAAACCCCCAAGTAGGACTGCATCAAACAAACTTCAACTCAACAGGCTGCCTTCTCCTCCTCTGCCATGCCAGAGCCCAACAGACACCCTTTCTTCATCACAGCCACCTCAAATCCTGTCCTGACAGCATCACCACAATCCACACACCCAGAGAAGAGGAAAGCAGAGTATCTGCTCATACTCACAGTTTTGAAGTCCTCATGGTTGCACTCTTGGCCTTTGAACTTGCAGTACAGCATCATATCCTTCAGGTCATGGCCCACCCTTGCCAAGAACTCCTGCATGTTGAAAACTTTGGGTTTATACTGCTTAAAGTTGGCCTTCTCCTGGAGGATAGCCAAGACAGCTGGGTCGGCCAGGTGAGGGTTGGGGATCTGCAGGTTGACATCGAGCAGAGCCAGCAGCTCCCCAGCATGGTACAGGTCGTTGGTGGTGAGCCGGGAAAAGCGAAACTCGTTGAGGTTACAGATGGTGACAGCAGGGAAGACCAAGCTGTTCGCCACCACCTCGTCCACTTTGGTCACATGCTGGTAGGAGAAGTAGAAAGCCACTCGGTCTGAGCTCTCAACCAGCAGGAGCCCCAGAGAGCCCACGAAGGCCAAGGTCCAGAGCAGGCGCCGGATGGTCACTGGTCCGTAGACGAAGACGTGGCGGATCCCGTGGAGCGTGGAGGTGTTGGCAAAAATCTGGATGCTGGAAGGCTGCAGGCTGCCCATGCTGCCCTCGCTGGTGCTGTCCTTCAGATCCATCAGGGATACTTACTTAAATCCTGGCACTACTTTTCTTTTTTTTTTTTTTTTTTTCTTCTTTTAGGGTCAGCCTGGAGCTGGAGCTGGGATCCAGCTCCCTCCACTCCCCTCTGGAAAGTAATCGAACCCTTGGAGAGGCAGGAAAGAGAAGGAGAATCTCAGGCCAGCTGCCGCCAGTTTCTCCTGCAAGCTCCGCAGCAGCTTCCTGGGGGGGGTAAATATTTATCTCCAATCCATTCAAACTCCGGCTCTTGATTTCCTCGGCGCGGTAAGGAAGGGCTTGGTTTTATTTAGGGAGACACCAAGGTGATGTGGACGAGCCGTGGGGTGGGCAGGGAAGGCTGAGCCAATGGAGAGGAGATCCTCCCCCTGCACGGGCACACATGCACACACACGCGTCCAACGGGATGCGATGGAGCCGGCAAGGCAGCTTAAAACAAGTGCAGGCAGCTCGCAGCCTCTTCGCTAGTGCAGAAAGCCCAGGGCTGCTGGCGGCTTGCAGAGCAGAGAGGGCTTCCAGCCCCAGCCGGTGCTCCGAGCATGGGAGCTGCTGAATTCAGGCATCTCTCACCCTCTCCACCCCCCTCCATTTTGGGCTCTTGAGAACTGCCACCCCCAAAAGCAAACCTTATGCTGCCGGTGTTGTTTTTAAGAGCTTCTCTTAGGGGAAGGTGGGCAGTTGAATTCAGCAGCAGAAGTGCAAGAGGAAAAGGGGGAGGGAAAGGCTTAAAAAATAGTTGAGGGAGGGGCGGAGGGGGAAGGGGAAAAACTGCTGCTGAGCTCCATGCATGCACACAGAGGAAGACGGAGCAGGGCAGAAAAGAGCAGCGGAAAGCCTCCTCTCTGGCACGCAGCAGCTCGGAGCATAAAACCAGACAGGGCAGGACTCGGTGGGGAAAGGCAGGAGGAAGAGAGGGGCTGCAGCATCCTTCATCCCTTCTCTGTCTCAGAGCTTCCCTTCACTCCAGGACTCTCGACAGGGCGCAGGAGCCGTGAGTCACGCAGCGATCCAGAGCCCCGCGGCAGGGTGAGAGCCTGGGGAGGGCAGGGAGAGGAGGCTGGCAGCAGAGACCTCCAGCTCCTGCCTCGGGGGGAGTCTGCAGCAGCCATGCCTCGCTGGGGTGCCATGGAGGGGTGGGGGGCTAGTGCTGAGCAGCTCCTGTAGCCTCCTGTACTGGGTTTGGGTGAGATGGAGTTAGCTCTCCTCGAAGATGTTATGAGGAGAACTAAACCTATTGCAGCCAAAGCCATGGGGAGAGCTAACTCCATCTCAGCCAAACCCAATGCACCCCCAGGCTCTGGTTAAGCCAGCAGGATCTCCAGATGTTTTGTTTGATCCTGAAAGGCAGCTGTGATGGATGTGTTTGGGGAAGAAGCTCCCAGATGTGCATTCAGCCAGGAGGTTTGGAAGAATGAGGTGTGGGAGAGGCAAATTGGGGAAGGTTTCCTACCCAAGACATGATGCAAAAATCCTGTGCTGTTACCTTTATATGCTACAACCTCCTTGGTACACACTGCAGGAGGTGGGACTGAGTGGGGTTCAGCCTGGGGATAAAGGGTGCTGGAATTTAAGCAGGGTCTGGGGTAGCTCCCTCCCCTATCACCTGGCATTGAGACAGGCTGCCCAGGGAGATGGTGGAGTCACCATCCCTGGAGGTGTTCAAGAAAAGTGTGGACACAGCACTTGGGCACATGGTTCAATGACCATGCTGGGTTGATGGTTAGACTCAATGACCTTAGAGGTCTTTTCCAAGTGAACTGATTCCATGATTCCATGATCTCAGTGTAGACCAGTATCTATCTGCCTGATTTGGTTCAGCTGCAGAAGTAAAACCCTTTCTTTTTTTTTTCTCTCTGTACAGCACTCAGCACTAGGAGGTAGATGAGGGCCCCAGGGGCCATGGTAGCACCCAGGAGGCAACTTTCCTGTCTTGGATGAGATGGAGGCAGACAGAGCCTGTCACAGTCTGCAGTCTGATGACCAATGACTTTCAGCCATCTGTGAAGTTACCTCAAGGACAAATTAAAAAATTATCTGGGACAAAGTGACCCCAGTTTTTGTGTTCATAACCCCCAAGTGCTGTTATCATGAGAGCAGACCCTGAAGGAGTCTTTGCACTGTTTGGCCCCTTCAGCTTTTCAGGTGCTTCACCTCCACTGACAGACCCCTGAACCCTCATCCCCTGGCCATGAGCCACCCTCTCCACCTCACGACAGTATTCACCCAGAGATAAGATAGTTTCAGCTTTTGCTATCTCCAAAGCCACTTTTGGCCCTGGGAGCCAAATGCAAGTCCATCTGTGGCATCTCCCACCACAAGTTGTCCCATGGGAGTATCTCTCAGGCTGAGCTACTCCTCCCTAATGCTGTATGACAGCACTGGGCTACTCCTCCATCTCACACCAGGGAAACTGAGGCAGAGAGAGGACAAAGGACTCATTCTTGTGCAACCTGATCTAGGGGCTTTGCCTAGATGATCTCCAGAGCTTCCTTCTAACCCTCACCACTTTGTGATTCTGTGACTCATGGGCAGTCACTCAGGAACCTTGCAATATAGCCATGAGTGGAATTTCCTGCTAGGTCTTTCAGTGTACCAGGTTGCTGCCCTAAAGATGCACCTTCCTTCCATAGCCAGAAGGCTCCAGGATTGTATCAAAACCATGGCTAGACTTTGCAGACAGCCAAGGAGCAGAGAGATCAGGAGATGCCAGCAGAGGCTGTTTTCCTCTTTGTACAAATCCACATCAGCCCTAAAAAGCAAACTCTGGTCCCTCCTCCTGCGTCTCTGCTGTGACTGAAAGCCAGGCTCTCAGAGCAAGCCCACTTGTGGCTAAACAGAGCTCTGCCTTTTCATTAATAAACAGAAATTCAGCCAAGGTCAGGCCATAAAACCTCCAGCATCTTGCCATACCCCCTCAAGAAGGAGTGAAGGAGGCAGTGATGAGCAGATCCAAGCAACACACGAAGCAGAATTAAAGTAGCTCAGGACAGTGGCCACAGCACCTTTCTTCCTGGGCTCCAGATCTTGCTCACTGTCTGCCCTTCCACTCACCATTTCCCCATGGCCAAGGACAAGACTACTCCCTCCCTAAATGTTTCCTGGCAGGAATGGGCTCTCTTTCCCACCCATGACCAACCCATCTGCAAATCTCCCTCCTCTCCCCACCATCTGCATTATTTGCCTTGGTGCTTTAGTGTGTTCAGTTGCTCCCCATGCACTCCTGGTTTCTGTAATTTCCACCATAAACCATCTGCTGTTTTTGTTATTTAACTCTGCAGAGTGCTCTGGCTGCAGTCTGGAGGAATGTGCACCATGCCCAGCACCATGCCCAGCACCATGCCCAGCACCATGCCCAGCACTGACACAATCTCACCAGGCTTCACTCCACTGCTTATGGGGCTGGGGACAAATCAGGGGGGACAAATCACAGGGAATCACAGAATGTTAGAGGTTGGAAGGGACCTTCAGAGATGATCAAGTCCAGCCCCCTTGCGAAAGTGGCATCACCCAGGGCAGGCCACACAGGAACACATCCAGGAAGGTTTTGAAAGTCCTCAGAGAAGGAGATCCCACAACCTCCCTAGGCAGCCTGCTCCAGGGCTGTGACCCTCATTGTAAGGAAGGGTCTCCTTGTGTTGAGGTGGAACCTCCTTATACCTGCTGTTCCTTGGCCTATCACTGGCACCACTGAAAAGAGCCTGGCACCTTCATCTTGACACCTATTCTCCAGCAAGTGCCTGTGGCTCAGGTTGTGCCCAGCATGTCCTGAGTGGATGAAAGCAGCTCTGGTTGTGACTGGGGATGAGGCCAGCAAGAATGGAGGAGGTGGGTTGTAAGGGATGGTGAGGGGTGTTGGCACCTCTCACAAACCACATAATTGACCTCTCTGCAGGTGGATGTGCATGGTAGTGACAAATCAGCCTGAGCAGTCCCATAAAAGCCTCTGAGATCATGGAATTATAGAATCACAGAATGTCAGGGGTTGGAAGGGAGCTCCAAAGCTCAGCCACTCCAACTCCCCTGCCACAGCAGCATCACCTGGAGCAGCTCACACAGGAACACATCCAGGCAGGGTTTGAAGATCTCCAGAGAGGGAGACTCCACAGCGCCCCTGGGCAGCCTGTGCCAGGGCTCTGTCACCCTCACAGGGAAAAAACTTCTCCTCCTGTTTCCATGGAGCTTCCTCTACCTCAGCTTCCACCATTGCCCCTTGTGCTGGCACTGGGCATCACCCAGCAGAGCCTGGCTCCAGCCTCCTGCCACTCACCTGCACATCTTTAGAACCATTGCTGAGGTCACCTCTCAGCTCCTCCTCTCCAGGCTCCCAGCCCCAGCTCCCTCAGGCTCTCCTCCTACCAGAGCTGTTCCATTCCCTTCAGCATCTTTGTGGCTCTGTGCTGGACTCTCTCCAGCAGTTCTGTGTCTCTCTTGAACTGGGGGGCCCAGAACTGGACACAGCACTCCAGATGTGGCCTCACCAGGGCAGAGCAGGTGGCTAAGGAGACCTGCTCTGCCCTTCCTTGGGACACCCAGCGCTGGACATTGCATGTCGGGGGGGGCAAAGCAGCTGCTTTGGAAGCTCGTAGCGCAGCCTCATCCTCTGAGTAGCCCTCACGAACCTCGCAGCTTCGGTTCTCCTTCAGCACCAAGGACAGAGGAGCCAAGGAGACACCGAAACCAGGCAGACACCAAAACCAGACAGGCACCGAAATCAGGCAGACGCCAAAGCCAGGCAGACACCGAAATCAGGCAGGCACCGAAATCAGGCAGACACCGAAGCCAGGCAGGCACCGAAATCAGGCAGACATCAAAGCCAGGCAGACACCGAAACCAGGCAGACACCGAAATCAGGCAGACACCGAAACCAGGCAGACACTGAAGCCAGACAGGCACCGACACCAGGCAGACACCAAAGCCAGGCAGACACCGAAGTCAGGCAAAAACCAAAGGCAGGCAGACACCAAAATCAGGCAGACACCAAAACTAGGCAGACACTGAAGCCAGGCAGGCACCGAAGCCAGGCAGGCACCGAAGCCAGGCAGGCACCGACATCAGGCAGGCACCGAAGCCAGGCAGGCACCGAAGTCAGGCAGAAACCAAAGGCAGGCAGACACCAAAACCAGGCAGACACCAAAACCAGGCAGACACCGAAGCCAGGCAGACACCGAAGTCAGGCAGACACCAAAGCCAGGCAGACACCGAAGCCATGTCCCTGAGGCAGGGCCCAGCCCGGTGCCGTCGGACAGGGCTGGAGCGCTGGAGGAGGGCAGCAGGGCCAGGGGGGCTGAGGCACACGGGAGCAGAGCTGGAGTCCTCTCTCGCTTACACAGCCTGTGTCTGCCCTCCTGTGTCTCAAGCCCGTGTTGCACCTCTCAGGGTTGGGATCCAGCCCTGAAACACCAGGAAAATGGGTTTATGTGGGGTAGGAGAAGAGATGAAGAGGAGTCCCTCCAACTGTGGGGGCACCTCTGCTTCCACGGCCCCACCAGAGCCCTCCCAGAGGCACACCCCAGGCCAGTCTGTGTTCAGTTTGGGGCACCCAGTTTCAGAGGGACGGGGATCTGTGGAGAGAGCCCAAGGGAGGGCTCTGAGGATGATGAGGGGAGTGGAGCACTGCCTGCTGAGGAGAGACTGAGGGACCTGGGGCTGTTTAGTCTGGAGAAGAGAAGACTGAGAGGGCACTTAATAAATGTTTCTAACTGTCTGAGGGCTGGGGGTCGGGGGGGGAGGACAGGCTCTGCTCACTGCTGCCTGGGATAGGACAAGGAGCAATGGATGGAAGCTGCAGCACAGGAGGTTCCAGCTCAACGCAAGGGGAACTTCTTGACTGGAAGGTCCCAGAGCCCTGGCACAGGCTGCCCAGAGAGGTTGTGGAGTCTCCTTCTCTGGAGCCTTTCCAGGCCTGTCTGGATGTGTTCCTGTGTGCCCTGAGCTGGATTGTCTGGCAGGGGGGTTGGACTTGATGATCTCTTTGGGTCCCTTCCCAACCCCTGACATCCTGTGAGCCTGTGAACCTGTGAACCTGCTTCAGCAGGGGGGTTGGGCTAGTGATCCCCAGAGGTCCCTTCCAGTCACCATGACACTTTGATTCTGTGCAGGGTTTGCACTGGGGAAGCCAGGACTGGCCTGACAGACAGAGCAATGGGTTCTTTTTAAGATCAAAGGTGATTATTTGTTTTTGACCCCTTCTGTGGTTCAACACATGGTCCACACCACCCTGGTCCACAGCCCTCTCCTGGAGATTGCTGCCTTTGCTGCCAATTTGTCACTTTAACATTTCCCTCTGAGCTTGATTAGGAGAAGAGAGGAGAAAAGGAAAAGCAATGATGGTTGCAAGCTAGAAGACATTCACCACCCCTGGCCCAGCAGCAGATCATTGGTGTGGTTGCACTGAGCACCAGGAAAATGTCCCCACTGGTGTCCCACTGTGATTTGGGTTTCACAGGACGTTGCTTTCACAGCACCTCCAAGGTCTCTGCAATAAAGAAGGACAAGAGGCACTTGAGGGGAAAGCCAGGGAGCACTTGGCCTGTGCTGATGACCCCTTGACAAAGAATCACAGGATGCTGGGTTGGAAGGGACCTCAAGGACCTGAGGTCCAACTCTTCTAGGTGATGGTGCAGTTGCAATGAGCTGGCCCAGCACCCTGTCAAGTTGAGTCTTAAAACTGACCAATGCAGAGGGATCCACCACTTCCCTTGGGAGATGATTCCAGTGTCTGACTGTTCCCATGATGACCAATTTTCTCCTGGAGTCTAATGGGACTCTCCCCAGCAGTAACTTGTCCCCCATCACCTCTTGTCTTTTCCATGGGACTCCTTTCAGAAAGGGAGTCTCTCAAAAGGAAGGGCTTTGCTCAAGATCTCTGTGGTCTGACAAGTGTCCTTCCATTCCACAGCCTTTCCCTGACCTTTTTGGACCCTCTTGTTACCCAACTGCTTACTGCCACTATCTTCAGACTGTTGGGGGTCCAGAGCTCCAATTAGCTGAGAGAGTTTGGCTACTTCAATGAGTTTACCTTTGCAAATGGGAACATAATGCTGAATGCTGCTGTTTCCCATGGAATTAAAACCTCTCCTTTCCAAAGTAGCTTTGGCTCCATGAAATGTCTTTATAGTATATATGTGTATATAATGGACATTTTGGTTGGATTTCAATGTATGCAATAATATGATTGGATTTAGAGTGCTATAGAAATGAAAGTAATTAAAAAGGGGGGGGGGGGGGGGGGG
>WBNM01015302.1:0-34149 GCA_013399055.1 Ramphastos sulfuratus | reverse complement strand
TTGGAATATTTTAATAGAGAAAATTATACTACAGGCTGTGAAAAGGAAACAATGGTGATGTCTACTTCACTCACAGGCTTGCTGAGATGGACAAGAATAAGTACTCAAAACATAGATAAACCACTCAGGTTTGTCAGTCTCTTGGGCTGTTAGCAGTTTTGGCTTCCTTCTCTCTGCTGAGTAACCTCACTAACCGCTTTTCTTCTAACTCCCCCTGGCCGATCCTCCAAACTCACCTTGCATGTAAGGCAGACCCTGGGGTAAGGTAGAGGGGTGGGGAGAAGGTGGAAGGGTGGTTAGGAGCCCCTCCTGGGGTCTCTGATTTCTGGGAGGGGTGTTGTGTTTCTGTATTAACTTTACCTTGTCTATGTCTGTAACTATTCCTGTATATAGTGTATATCTCTGCTTGTACAGTGTGCTGAGCTGTAAATAGAGCTTCAGTCCTTAACTTCCAGGCGGCTGAGTTCTAGTCTGGGTCATTTTACAAAGTGCAGGGGGGCAGGGAACTCCCAAACCATCACACTCCCTCAACCTGCTGGCCACACTTCTCTGTTTCCCACACAAGTGTTATATAAGAAATTCCAGTTACCTCCAGCCAGAATCCAAAATATTTAAAATATTATCTTCATTGGTGGGAAAAAGGCTGAAGCAAACAGTTCTGCTGTTTTGCCACAATGAAACTCTTCAGCTGAAAGGTATATTTTATTTGAACAAAAAGCAATTTTTTCCCCTGATTACCTTGAAGACTACAGATTTGATTTTCATTACTGTGCATAAACCAGGAACTAGGATATTTCATGGAATACATTTCATTCCAGATAAATGCAAGGCTGAGTTTTGGCTGTATAAAGACATCATGACTTACTATCCTACTCCTCTGCTCACCCAGCCTCATATACTGTCCAGAACAAAATGGTTCAGAAATAATTTTTAGTGGCTGGACTAAATTTTAGCATTAATATGTCTGCTAACATAAATTCTCTCAGATACAGAAATAATCTGAGAAAATTTATGTTCACTCTTTATTTCTGACATATTCAGAATACTTTTATCTTTCAGCAAGATTCAAATGAAACAGAAATCATGGAAAGAAATTCTGAGAAACAGTCACTGTTGTAAAGATGGAAAATGTATAGTGGGGACAAAAGAGGCAGTGAAGCTAAATCACCACCTTTATAAAATAGGAGGAAAAAAAAAGTTATATGTGATTTATACATGTTCATCAAGCTGACCATGGTGAGAGTGTAGGGAAAGCTTCCACTGTGCTTCTTGGCAGCCCAAATCAACTGGAAATTCTATGATGTTCTGGCGTGCTAGGCCAGTGATAACATTCACACATTTATAAGGAGCCAAAATGAACACCAATACTTTGCAATGAACATTGTGTCTGCATGTCCAGTATTAGCAAGTCACCTATTGAAAATATGTTTGAGTTTATAGTCCATCACTTCAACCTCTTTTTCCTTTTTCTCAGATTAAATGACACTGATAGGTTGTGGTCAAGTGACAAGATCAGAAGAAAAGATTTTTTTGAGTACTAAGCAATAAATAGTTTGAAGAAATTAGAAAAAGACTGATAGCAAAATTTTCTCCCTATCTTGTGAAATAAAGAACTAATGCAAAGTAAAAGCTGAGGAAGGTGCTATCTACATTATACCTTTGGCCTTCTCAGCTATAAGATTTAAACAACTTAGCAAGCATGCACTTGATTTGAATGTATAATTGCATTAATTACACATGCTGATAGGGTAATTGACTTTGCTAATGACAATTAGACATTTGGACATACAATTGTCTAATTAATGTGCACAAATTCAAATGAAAAATTGTGTCCTTCAAAGGTTTCAAAAATAATTTTCTGCATTCTTGAATCTGGGGTTACTAATAGGTTACTTCTCCACTCTGCATTTTTGTAATCTACAGTCATTAATCAGAGAATCTTACTCTTTCACATCTGCTTAGCACATGTACCTAGCTATAAAGAATCATAGAATCATAGAATGGAAAGGTTGGAAGGGACCTCAAAGATCATCTACTTCCAACCCCCTGCCATAGGCAGGGACACCTCCCACTAGCACAGGTCACTCAAGGCCTCGTCCAACCTGGCCTTGAACACCTCCAGGGAGGGAGCAGCCACAACCTCCCTGGGCACCCTGCTCGGTATCTCACCATGAATGTACAACACATCTGTATACCTCCTGAGCTAAAAAGAGCAAGTAGGATTTTTTTCCCTGCAAATTTTTTCTTTCTTTTTATTTATTTTTTTTAATTAACTATTCCTGACTATAATCACACAAATAATGCAGTAGATGAGATAAATGCTAAGGACTTCTGCCATGCTTACACTCAGGGAGAGCTCTTACAATTCCTCTGAATGTCTTCTTGATATTGATTAGTTTTAGCTCTGGGAATTCTCTGATACAATGCAGCTAAGGATACATTCGACAAAATCACAGTGCCTTGCAAGAAAGACAACACTGATGATGCACGCCAGCTCAAAATAGCTCCTCAATGCCTTATGGTTGTCTTTTCTTTTCTTTTTTTTTTTTTTTTTTTTTTAACTTTTTTTTTTTNTTTCTTTTTTTAACTTTTCTTTTTTCTTTTTTGCTTTTCTTTTTCTTTTTTTTACTTTTTTCCTTTTTTTCTTCTCTTTTTTTAGCTTTTTTCTTTTCTTTTCTTCTTTTTTCTTTTCTTTTTTCTTTTTTCTTTTTTTTTTCTTTTCTTTTTTTTTTTCTTTTTTCTTTTCTTTTTCTTTTCTTTCTTCTTTTCTCTTTTCTTTTATTTTCTTTTTTCTTTTCTTTTTTCTTTTTTCTTTTCTTTTTCTTTTCTTTTTTCTTTTCTTTTTTCTTCTCTTTTCTTCTCTCTTCTCTTCTCTTCTCTCCTCTTTCCTTTTTTTCTTCTCTTTTTCTTTTCTTCCTTTTACTTTTTCCCCTTTTTAAAAAAATTCTAATTTTTTTCCTTTTTTTTCCCTTTTTTTTTTTCCCCTTTATTTTTCTTTTTTTCCCCCTTTCTTTCCAGCTAATCATAAACAGCAGTCAAAAATCTGGAAAATACATTACCGCAAAGAGTTCCAAAGAACAGAGCAGTTTGCAGAACTTTAAGTATGTCAAACTAAAACATTAGGTGAGACTGCTGAACTTCAGGATTGCATTTTCTATTGCTAACAATATTAATCATTTAGTTAAATATGGGATTCCATCAGCTGTAGCTGATGCTGTTTTGAGCAGGGAATTGTAATTGACAATCTCCACAGGCCTCGTCCCACCTCAGCTGCTGTGTGATTCTGCTACAAGTGGTAGGGTACTGCAGGCACTGTGAAACAGATTTGGTGTATTTTGAAGTTATCAGAAAAAAAATCACTGTCATTTTGCTGTAACTGTAGTGCAGATTAGCCATTTAAAGAAGTCTCCCAAAATGAGTTAATCTTTTCTCCCAAACCTTTTATTCATGACACAAAGAGACATAAAAGACCAGCAAACCACAAGGAGTACTCTGCTTTAATAATAGTCATTCCTGCTCTTGTATCTATGAAAACCCAACATTTTACTTCATTTTCAGATGTCTTGTCACTGCTTCACTGCCACTGCATCCTGCTCTAAAGTATGTTCATGCTTATCATTGTTGAATAAGGCTCTGTTGTCATTACTTAATGAAAAACATTTTCCTAATCATAAAAAAGCATCATATACAAGCACTTATGATGTAATCTGTACCTAGATTCTTAGCTCAGTAACCAGGGAGTTCAAAATTTATTTGATTTCTGTACATGTTAAGGGGAGAAGGAATGCTCATGTAGACATAGGACAGTATCTCTTCTTGTGCCTGCCAAAAGATTTCTGTGAGTTACTGTACACAAATTCACATTACATAGAGATCAGTAGTGATATGAGAATATTAACATTGCTGTGTTTCAGAAGAGTACAGGAAAACTTCTGTTTGCAATACGAGAGTCTTAAAATTAATAGGAACACAGTGAGTTGTAGTAGAGAGACACCTAAGGAAATATAATTATTAAGGTTGTTATTTCACACTGCTCAGATATTTAGGCTGAACTCTACCAACAGCTGTAGTTCCCTTTGTTCTCAGAAAAGAAACCAGGGATGACTCAGTTCATAGAACTGGTGGATATTCTGCCATCATACACTACACCAAGGATGGCTGCATGCTCTCAGGTCTTGATAGTGTACTGGTTTATTTTACCCCTGATGGAGTAAATTCACACTGGTGTCCTCTCTGGAGTAATGAAGCACTGGACTTCAAAAAATATGAGATCTTATTCTGTCCTGATAATATTTTTTCATTTTAAACACATAGTAACTTTCACTAGATTCATTAGAAAGTGATTAGGAAAGGATAAAAGAAGAATTTTACACAAACAACTCTGCCTGTAATGGGTTGAAATTGACTGAAGTGCATCACATCAGCCCAGTACTTCAATATGTGTATAGCGCACAAGTTTTTTCTTCAAACTCTTCACCAAAATCATACGGCAAATGGATGTGGACATGGACATCACATCTTGCAGATCAACATACAATTTACTGCAAGATATTCTGCAGATCTTTCACCCCCAAAGCACTCCTTTGTAAAGCTTCCACCTTCCATAGACACCTGTGAGATGAATGAGAGTATGCTACAATTTCCCCTGTTTTCATGAGTAATTAATTACTGCGAGATGATATTTTAAAAATATTAATATAGTTTATTAATATTAAATATTCAGAACTGGCGGCACCCCGATCACCAAAATAATAATAGTAACAGGTTCTTGCATCATTAGGAAACTATATACAGGTTGTAATATAGGCCCTAGAAGTAACTAGTGAATATATACATTAATTGAACTCGATTAAACTGGCAGAGAAGGCTTTGCGGTCAGTGTACCGCTTGCAGCCAGTACGCCGCTTGCTCACTAGATGGACGTAAGGAGCAACTTTCTGCTTATGGCAGAGGCAATTAATAATTACAAGAGGCTTTTGGTATTTACTCACAAAAATATTATCTGACAGTACCCAAGGCTCGTGGTGGGGTTGCTGTCAGTAGCCGTCAGAGGCTTTAGAGTTTCCCCAGGCTTCTGGGCGCTGGAGAAAGGAGACAGACGATCTCTGACCTGTTCCTGGCTTTCTGGATGAGCTGTGTCATCTCCAGGGCCTCCGTCTGGGCAGGAGGCTTTCAGGTGCAGGCAGATGTCTTGCGGTGTGCAGTCTGGGCACGGTGTCACGCCGGCTATGCAGGCCCAGTGCGTGGAGGTATCAGAGCCTCAGCTCAGGATCAGTGAGGCAGCAGGCATGGATGCAATAGCAGACACACCTTGTAATGGCAAAACGCACCCTGTGCTCCCTGCTCATCTCCTTTTATCCAATACAGCCCGAGACTAATGGGCCTTTGGACACGAGATAGCCAATCAAATGGCAGTTAGCCAAGATCTGACCATATTAAAGCAAGCCATAGGCTTGCTTTACCCTTTTTTGGGCAGAACACAGCCTTGCACAAGGCAACCCTGTGCACCTTGTTTACCGTGGTTGCTGGGCAGGCCACAGACCACAGACTTAGTGGCTCCAGGTTCTTTGTCCTTTTTCCCGTGGTTGCTCTCCCCAAAACAAAAGGAGAGAGAGCAGAAAAACATGCCTGGGCAAGCCAGGATATGTACAAGCCTAATTTGGCCTGCTTAGGGCTACCACAACAGAGGCGCTGCCATTTATCTTGCAGACAACTTACGTGTTCAAAATTCATATCATATAGATAACTAGATTTACAGGGTGATTAAAGGCTTTTAACTCCTTTCAATTCTTCCTCTCTGGTAATGTATCTTTAATGTGTAATTTTCTTGAAGTTATAGCTGCCTAACACCAGAAAAAAGCTCATTGCAATGGCAAAACAAACTATGCTTTGTGTTAAAAGATAAGAATCCTAAACTGATTTTGATACTAATATAAAGCCATGGAACAGATGCTACTTAATGCAGGCCAAACGGAGATATCTTTATTTCTAGGGAGTTCTACTTTTCTTTTTTGGGGTTTTTTTGTTTGTTTTTTTTTTTTAAATGCCAGGGGACTAAAAAATGTGTTTATACAGACAACCCATCAGTGGGTTTTGTCAATAGCTACCTGCAGCATTCTAATTCTCATAAATAGCAAACACCCCAAACCTTAAAGGACATGACAGCAACCACAGGTGCAACTTCCTTTGCCAAATTACTCTGTTCGAATTGACAGACTGCTTTAGGAAAGGATAGTAATTATCTTTAGAGACTCTGCAACACGAGAGAGAAGCTTGTTTTAATTTAATCAGTAGCACTGTAATTTATGATGCATGCTTTAATTATTCAATGCATAATGTTCTTCTCAGAAAACTGTCACTAGGGATTCAGTTACTGGGAAAATCTAGTCATATATGTGTTTTATTGCCACAGACACTGGAAATACTAAGGTTTGGGGTTTTGGGTTTGGTTTTTGGTTGTTTTTTTTTTTTTCCTGGTTTTTATTTGGTTTGCTTGTCACCAACTGAAACACAGAAGGTTTCATCTCAACACGAGGAGAAAACTCTTTACAGTGAGGGTGATGGAGCACTGGGACAGGCTTCCCAGACAGATTGTGGAGTCTCCTTCTCTGGAGACTTTCAAAAGCCAGCTGGATGCATTCCTGTGCAAACTACCCTAGGTGATCATAGAATCATAGAATCATAGAATGGTAAGGTTGGAAGGGACCTCAAGGATCATCTAGTTCCAACCCCCTGCCATAGGCAGGGACACCTCTCACTAGTACAGGTCACTCAAGGCCTCCAACCTGGCCTTGAGCACCTCCAGGGAGGGAGCAGACACAACCTCCCTGGGCAACCTGTGCCAGTGTCTCACCACCCTCACTGCAAACAACTTCCTCCTAACATCCACTTTCAATCTCCCCTCTGACAGTTCAAACCCATTACCTCTTGTCCTGTCATTACAAGACCTTGTCAATAGTCCTTCCCCAGCCTTCCTGTAGCCCACTTCAGATCCTGGAAGGCTACTCTAAGGTCTCCTGGAAGCCTTCTCTTCTCCAGGCTGCAGAGCCCCAACTCTCTCAGCCTGTCCTCATAGCAGAGCTGCTGCAGCCCTCTGAGCATCTTCATAGCCCTCTTCTGGACCTGCTCCAACAGTTCCATGTCCTTCCTGTGCTGGGGGCTCCAGAACTGTACACAGGACTCCAGATCCTTCCTTGGCAGTGGATTGGATTTGATGATCTCTGGAGGTCCCTTCCAAACTTTAAAGTTCTGTGATTCTGTATGTTGTTTTTTCATTTGGTTGGTTGGTTTTGGATTTGTTTTTTTTTTCCTTTACCTGATAATTTTAATTACTTCTACTTTGCTAATGATTAAGTAGAATTTTGATATTGATAGAATATGAATATATTTTACATATACTTAATTATGCATTAAAGGTACTATATTTATTCAACTGCCTGTGGAGCAATTTCTGATATTTGTTCTATCATTCCTTCCTGTCCCAATCACAGAATTTCATATAGGCCTGGATTCAGAAGGCTAGGTTGATTATTTCATATTATTTTATTCTATTCTATTTTATTTTATTAGAAATTTTTTTTTTCCCACTAGGAGCTGGGATGAGCCACAGCCAAGGTAGCCAGTGGAACCAGTCAGTAGAGTATTTGATACCATGCTAGTATCAAGCCTGTTATATAAGGGGAGCCCTTATATAAGAGGAGGCCTGGGCAAGTGCAGGTTCTTTGAGCAGTGGTTGTGGTGTAATGCAAAGGGAGAGGATCAGGAGGAGGTATTGGGCCAGGCTGGGCCATCATGCTCTGTAGTTGTCGTGGTAGACCTAAGCAGGCCAAAGTAGGCTTATACATGTCCTGGCTGGCCCAGACATATTTTCTGCTCTCCCTCCCTCTGAGATGGAAAAAATTGAGCTGGAGTGTTTTACCACCAGCAGCTTTTTGAAGCATGAGTGATTCTATGGTTTTAGTCACAAATTTCTCATGAAAACCAGTAGAAGTCTCAGCTGTCTGGAAAGCATGGGTTTTAACATGATCTGTCAGAGCTTTAACAATTAAAGGTATCCTGAAAAGATTAGCATAGTGATTGATGCATGCAATCATTGGTCTCTTCTCTGCAGTCACTGAACATGGCATTCCTTCCTTAAGGCAATCAGTAAGACAATATTTAAAAGTAATTTCAAGATGCTGTCCCTTTGACTTCTTTTTCTGTAGGTTTCACAAACAAAACCAGACACTATTCATATTCCATATGGGTTGATTATACCTAGGGAAAATCATACTTACTCTAAGAAGCAGTCATGATAAACACACTTAATCTGAATAATAAGCAAATTCATGTCCCTGTATGATGTTAAACTTCAGTGCTGGAAAGACACTGCCTCTTATGTCTTATGAGCCATAGCGACTAAACTTTAGTTTAAAAGGATTTAACATCTCTACCTGTGAGACTGTCATAGTGAGGAGCTTGGTGGGTTTAGACCAAGTGTCCTGGATTACTGTCATATTCCCAACTACCTCCCATCTTTCAATGTGAAGTATTTTGGTGCACAGTGTTGCCACAAAAAAGGTTCTCTATCCACAGTCTGGTAAGTGAAACGATTCCTGTTTCTATAAAATGAGCCAGCCTCCTTGGATGTGTGACAGTTCTTAAATAGCCCCTTCAACTCTGTTTCTGAGTAGTGAAAGAAGAGGGGACATTTTTATATTCCTCCTTGCACCTTTGTGCAATCAAACCCTCCTACACTGCATATTCAATCATCACCTTCTAATGATTGGAGATGTATAATCAGACCTCATAAATGAGGCATGCCACTGCATTATCTATAGTGAGGCACATTCCTTCTTACAGCAAAGCAGTGTGTGTCCTACTTTTGTATTTTAGCAACAGCATCAATCCAGCCAGCACATATCATCTGATCTATGTTCCTGTTAAGAAACATTTCTTTTCATTCTTGGACAAATGATTATCAAAATGAACTCACTACAGCTACAAATCATTACAATGGGTGGCTGCAAAAAGGCATAAAATGTAATGTTGGCTAGAGGAAGCATCTACAGTGAGAGGCTGCTGTGCAAAGTTTATTCAGCAAGTGCATGATGATCACATCAGCCAGGATATTACGATGTTGGAAGCAGTTACTAATTACAATACACAAGATTCAAAAGTAAAAGCAATTTGAACTGCACAGAGGAGGATAAAACAAGCTCATAAACAAACAGCTTGCCTAAAAATACTCTAATGTGAATTATGATGTGGCTTTTTTCATCCCCTAGACCAGCTACATCATTTGTGTGTTTGTGAAGGACATTGTAAGTCACAAAATAATGAATCAGTGTCAAAAATAGAGACATCGGGACACTAAGAGTGCATTTAAATTCTTGAAGACAATTAGCCAAATGTTTTGTTTTAAACCTGTCACTTAGAAATTTGAGTCATGGCTAAGAACCTAATTTCTTCTTTTTTTTCAAACTCTTTCCTGGAATATGTAGTAAAAGTGATCTGCAAACAGATTCTCAAATGGCATGTTTCTATGTCATGTCACAAACAGAAAAATTAGCCCTTAACATTTCATGAAACCATTTGTCACTATGTCATATCACAAACAGAAGATTAGCCCTTAACATTTTATGAAAACATTTGTCACTTTGGGTTCATGTCACACTAGTTGAAGATGGTATCATCAGAGGTGGTTATTGCAGTCTAATAACCTGTGATAGACTGGATCTTCAAATGTTTTGAGAACAGACTTAGAAAGACATCTATAGTCACATCTGATGAGCTCATCCTTATGTCCAAACCTATTTCAAAATGTTGATAGCATAAGAACCTGCTTGTTATGTATCTCAGTCATCTCCAAGGAACGTCAATTCAAAACAACTCAGGTCTGTGCTACCTGTACTGTAAAGGAGCGCCAAATGGCATGAAATGAAAATGAAATGAGAACTCAATGCCTTGCCAGGACATATAACTGAAAAGACAAACACAATAAGGCCCTACTGCATTCAAGACAAAGTTGGGCAGAACTTGTGGGCCAGCTGAACTCCAGAACTGAGCTGGCATCTCGAGTCTTCATGAAGCACTATGTAAAGCTGTCTCACAGAAAGCTGAAATAAGATCCAATGGATGTAGATTGGCATTGTTAGCTTGTTAGATTTTCTACTCCTTATCTTAGAAGCATGTGTCTCAAGATAGTTAAGGAGGAAGAAAATTAAGTAAAAGGGATAATCCTAAAATTGATGTTATTCAAAGAAGATTTGAGATTCCATGCTGAGTAACCATAACCATGAGGTGGGTGACAGGATAACTGCCCAGCTTGCCATGGAACAGGAATACAAGTTAATTTAGTGTGCTTCTGGAGAAACACTGAGATACCTACAATCTAGACACATTTATATTATCTCTGGGAATGAAGATTCCCAGAACTGTCCTGACGTGGCTGAAGGAGGGAGTCTTTTGAAGATAAGATGGTCCTGGCTTGGCTCTGACTAATAAAGCAAGACAGAAAAAACAAAAACAAGCAGCTTCAAAATATTTTTGAAGGCTATAATGACTCATTAACTGCAAAATTAAAGCTTACATCCCTCAGTAT
Organism: Ramphastos sulfuratus; assembly: GCA_013399055.1. Lineage (NCBI taxonomy): Eukaryota > Metazoa > Chordata > Aves > Piciformes > Ramphastidae > Ramphastos > Ramphastos sulfuratus. The sequence continues at coordinate 23,567 of WBNM01015302.1, read as the reverse complement.
GATAATAAGCCAAACGGAGTACATGCTAAACATTTATGTTGCTCAACTCTTCACACAAATCATGGCAAACTTCACCTAAAAGGCAGAGAAAGTTTGGATTAGGATATAAAGAGCCATAAAGGGAATATCTCTTTGGGGTGAGGTGAAAGACTGAGGGTTTAGCAGACATGAGGCTAGTCTCTAGGATGTGCTCCTTTCCCTTCACCCAATACAAAGATGCCCTTTTGGCAGAAATTGTGCATTCAATATATAGGTCAACTTTTGCTAGTATTATTATTACTATTATATATTAGCACTGTTGCAGAGCCTTTCTTCTCCATCCCTGTTGGCAGTTACACAGGATTTATTGACTCAAGCTCAATTACTTGCAGTTAGTGCATTTATCAACAGCAACCACAAATTTGCTGTTGTCTGTCGCTCTAATGAATCAACCTGATCTATATTTTAACCTCTCCAAACTGCCTCAGGGAAAGTTGTTTTTCGAGGTGCTGAAACAAGAGAAACACTGATTTTTGCCAGTTTCCATAAGAGTCCTGAGGATCTGAGACAGGTAGATGTCAGACCCTCACCCTAATGCAACAGCCTGCTCCAGATACTTTATATAGACAAGTACTAAAATATGTCAGAAGATTGAGATGACAAACACTCTGTAATATTACTATCTTCTCTCCCTCCCTAGAAAAGATTGTGACCTTGACTCCTTGTCTCTACAGTATTAAGTATCAATATATTATATAAGGACAGGCTGAGAGAGTTGGGGCTGTGCAGCCTGGAGAAGAGAAGGCTTCCAGGAGACCTTAGAGTAGCCTTCCAATATCTGAAGGGGACCTACAGGAAGGCTGGGGAGGGACTATTGACAAGGTCTTGCAATGACAGGACAAGGGGCAATGGGTTTAAAGTGGCAGAGGAGAGATTGAAACTGGATGTTAGGAAGAAGTTGTTTGCAGTGAGGGTGGTGAGACACTGGCACAGGTTGCCCAGGGAGGTTCTGGAGCACAGAATCACCCAATGTGGATCACATTGGGTGATTCTGTGCTAAACAACCTCCCTGGAGGTGTTCAAGACCAGGTTGGAGGAGGCCTTGAGTGACTTTTACTAGTGGGAGGTGTCCCTGCCTATGGCAGGGGATTGGAACTAGATGATCTTTGAGGTCCCTTCCAACCTTACCATTCTATGATTCTATATTTTATCATTATATTTATTATTTTCTTCTTTGGGTTTTTCTTTCCTACCTATGCATCTGATTGTCTTACTCTGAAAATTCCTGTTTGGTTAGAATATTTCTGAACTCAACATTGTGTCTGCTGTATCCATCTCCTCCCCCAGCATCTTCTCATTTTGTTTTCTGTGCTTATATGACAAAGTTTTTTTCAGAATTATAACACCAAATACAGTAAAGTGCTGCAGGAGAAGTTAAAAGACTCTGAAATGAAAGATAAATGACCATGTAGGTCAACAGTTTTAGTGACTGTAATGACCTGCCAGTCATATATTCTCTGTGCAGGCAACATGCATAAAGAAATCAGAGCCTAAAAGGTTTTCGCATAAGCCTGAAAGAACCATAAACTTATTTTATGCATAGCTACATTAACTTTCAACTCATCTTCTAGAATAAAATAAAACAAGTCAAAACACACAACAAAATTCAAAAGATTGTCCTCTTCGTCAGTATATGAAAACCTTTGACTTTGTGTAGAAATGGTCTTGGAATCTATGGGTAGTCAGTCCTTGTATTTTAGCTTGCAGGATACTAACATCAGACTAGGTGACAATAAATTCATAAACAGCCTGAACTCAGTCATCAAAGCACATCTGGTTGTGCCCTAAGCATATGCAGGAGAGCAAAGTATTTAATGCCTGTAATTTGCAGGCAAAGCAGAATCTAAAAAGGCTGTGCAAGGTCATAACAAACCTGAGCTCCTTGGAATGTTAACAGTTTGATTTAAAATAAATAAATAATGGTGTTGATTTTCCTTGTGAATTTTATTTTTAGTATGACATCTGGTTGGTTTCAAGCTATTTGGACTTAATATCCAGATCCTGACTACTGTATACACTTTAAAGATATAACACAAGGTAAAAATTAAAATGCTGCAAAGCATCTTCCTCTAAAAAGGTGCTACTCTGTCACAAGCACTATTACCATGAACCATTACATTTCCCAAGAAATTTTAATTTTAAAAAAAAAATTATAAAATTGCAAATATTTTAAACTCAAATTATCTACATTTTAAACATACCCTTATGTGGGTTGTTTTCAGCTTTAAAAAATACCAGAAATCCTCTATGGGGAAACATTGGATTGTTCCAAAGAAGTCTTAATTTTGAAATATATTAAATGAATCTGATATTTCAATATAGAATCATAGAATTGTAAGATTGGAAGGGACCTCAAGGATCATCTAGTTCCAACCCCCTGCCAATAGGCAGGGACACCTCCCACTAGTACAGGTCACTCAAGGCCTCCTCCAACTTGGCCTTGAACCCCTCCAGGGAAGGAGCAGCCACAACCTCCCTGGGCAACCTGTGCCAGTGTCTCACCACCCTCACTGTAAAGAACTTTCTCCTAACATTTAGTCTAAATCTTCCCTTTGCCCGTTTTAACACATTGCCCCTAGTCCTGTCATTGCAAGATTTGTAAAATATGGTCAGGCTTGGCTAACTGCCATTCTGATTGGCTATTCTGTGTCCAAAGGCACATTAGTCTGGGGCTGTATGGATAAAAGGAGGCAAACAGGTAGCACAATGTGTGCTCTGCCATTGTATCTGCTCTCTGCCATTGCACCTCTGCTTGCTTATTGCTATATTGTATTGTGAACTGCCTGGAAGCTGCCTTCCAAGAGCTTACCAGGAACAGGCTCTAAATGCCGCCAGGTGCTGGGCCTGCACAGCCAGCGTGACACCGTGCTGAGACTGCACATGGCATTGCATCCTGCTTGCTCCTCTGCAAAGCTTGTGCAGAAGCAGAAGCTTGCAGGTCAGAGACTGTACCAGACTCCAGCTGCCTGGGAAAAGAGCCTGGGAAAACTCCAAAGCCTCTAACGGCTTTGAGACCACTGACAGCAACCCCTCCATGCGCTTTGGGTACTGTCTGATAATATTTTGTGAGTAAATACTTCAAGCCTCTTGTAATCACTAATTGCCTTCTGCCATAAGCAGAAAGGAGCTTCCTGCGTCCATTCAGCGGCTAAGCAGGATCATTAACCACAAGCAGTGTAAGTGAATGCTAAAACCTTCTCTTCCAGTAAAAATGTTTGCACTTGCTGGGTACCTCTTACAGTGTTCCACTTTTGCCTGTTTCCTGTGTGTATAAATTTCCAAACCCTGCATTTTGAACCTTGTAACTAGGTTTTCTGGTGAGATTTAATGTTAATAAACAACTTTCATATTTATTAACAATCTCTGCCTGGATATCAAAATTAATAATGATTATTAATTTTGCATCATTCATAAGAATTTGCATCTTTTTTCTTAATTTCCTTCCATTTGTCTACAACAGTCTTAATTCACTGGTTTAAATGTGAGACAACTCCAGACCTCCTGTCTCAAACTTGATTAAATATAACTAATCATTTACCAAAGTCCATTTGCTTAATGCAGTTATGCACAGTCAATTGTCTTCATTTACAATGCAACAAGGATAATCATCTCTGCCTGCTTTTTAGGTAATGTGTTCAACACTGACTTTAGTGCATTTTAGTATATTTTAGTACATTTTAGCACACTTTATGCCAGGTTGGACGAGGCCTTGAGTGACCTGTACTAGTGGGAGGTGTCCCTGCCTATGGCAGGGGGTTGGAACTAGATGATCTTTGAGGTCCCTTCCAACCTAAATCATTCTATGATTCTATAATTTTACACCATTGAGTGTAGCTATTGTGTTGTAATTTGTTAAGCACAGAATAGGGAATAAAGCAAAAATAATCTCAGTGCATTTTTTTCTGGTAGCTTTAGCTCTTGAGTGAATAAATCTATAAAAACCACATTTCTAATATGGTGATTCAGAGAATTGGCAAATATGAAGATTTTATATTCTAGGAAACCTGACTCAAATCTCACTTAGGCTGATAGTGATTGAATGTCATCACTACCCAAAGGCAATTTAGCAGCCCACGTGTGAACAACTATGATGGTCTCTCACCAGTCATAGGAGGATATAGGGCTCATTGCATTTCAGTAATCATGTCTGTCATGTAAATGGGGAAATAAAAATCTCTACTTAGCTGTAAGCATGTGACAACTGAGTTAGTGTCTACTCCTCAGATTGTTTCTGCAGGCTGCTACTAAATTAAACCACTAATCAATGAGTTTTTACTTTAGAAGAAAATAGAAATTAGGGGGGGAAAAAAAGATATCTAGGTTAATCTTTACAGTATTTCTCCCTCCTATCAAGTATCTTAAAACATATAACTTTTCAAAATTAACTCAACTATATATTACTAAGTAGTGCTTGTTAGTGTATTATAAAGCTGACAGATTGTATGCAAATACATTCTAATATTAATTTTAAAAAATAGATAAGGACCTGCTCCAACAGTTCCAAAAGACAAATAGAGTATTGGTATCTACCTGCTGTTATGCCATGCCTCGGATATCAGTGAGCAAATGTAGAGTTGAATGTCATTAGAACGAAGAAGGTGCACAGACACAAACTGTATGCAATTATTTGGAAATTCATAAGCACAAACTAATGCAGATGTGATTAACTAAACATGCACAGTCATTTTGTACAGTTGTAGGCTTTGAAAATTTGACCTCCAGTCAGTGACACATCAGACTTGAGTGCTGTATATCTCTTGTAAATAGCCCAAGGGCATATGCCACACTGTAAGTTTAAACACGTCGCAACAAAAGAGTTAAATTAATCAGCAAAATCTCCCTATAATTCTAGAATCATAGAATGGTAAGGTTGGAAGGGACCTCAAGGATCATCTAGTTCCAACCCTCTGCCATAGGCAGGGACACCTCCCACTAGCACAGGTCACTCAAGGCCTCCTCCAATCTGGCCTTGAACATCTCCAGGGAGGGAGCAGCCACAACCTCCCTGGGCAACCTGTGCCAGTGTCTCACTGCCCTCACTGTAAAGAACTTCCTCCTAACATCCAGTTTCAATCTCCCCTCTGCCAGTTTAAACCCATTGCCCCTTGTCCTGTAAGACAAATATTTGTCAATGAAATATTTATGGGTTTGCTTTTAAATAAACGTCAAATGTAAATACTATTTTATATTAGCCACATTTAAAGGGAATCAATGAAAAGGGAAAGCAAGGAAAGTTTGACCCACAAACCTAAAAAATATGTTCCAGAATGTCATTGTGTGCCACTTGTAAATCTGAGCTCTGTGTCCATATTAGTTTGCCTACAGGGTGAATTCAACAAGAGATGGAATATTATCAAAACTATGCATCTATATAGAATTATGAATGAAATGCCAGGAAAGTAACTCAGGAACAGGAATACCAAAGACATTGTCACAGGTTGCCGAGGGAGGTTGTGGAGCCCAGAAGCACAGAATGTGATCTTTGATCACATTCTGGGCTTCTGTGCTCCACAACCTCCCTGGAGGTGTTCAAGACCAGGCTGGACAAAGCCTTGAGTGATCTGTACTAGTGGGAGGTGTCCCTGCCTATGGTAGAGGGTTGGAACTAGATGACCTTTAAGGTCCCTTCCAACCTTACCATTCCATGATTCTATGAAAGACATTCAGAAAAAAAAACATTGAGAATTTATCCAAAAATATTTTCAACACATGAGATACTTAATTCAGCATGATCCATTGCATAAAAGATCAGAAATCAATTCTGAAAACAAATATATGCACTTTCTAAATGACAAAGTTTGAATAATTTGTATCTGGATGGGATTCATTTATTTTTGGTAAAAATAAAAGATATTTTTGTCTTATTCCTGTCACTCGTTGAAGTGTTTTGTAATCCAAGTGGTTATTAATGTCTCTCATTAATCTTAAATGAATTAGGGAACCAGGATCCTTGAGGCTGAAGTCAATTATGCATAAAAAGGGTTCATTATTTACACTACCATTATGTCCCCAGTTCATTTATTATACAAATCTACTCCTATCATCTGGAAATTACCCATCCTTATTAACCAATATTTCTGGGTAAATTAAAGAATTGTGGCTGAGGTAAATCACATCCTACTCAGCAGATAGAAGTGTAGTTTATTTAATTTCTAATACTTTTTCATCTTTTTGAGAGGACATAATTTTTAGTAGCTGTAGAGGGAAGAATGTTCAGCCGTGCGTGGCAAAAGAGGAGACAGTGTCCTTAGAAGCCTACTCTGTGATGTTATGATGACTCTTAATAGTAACATATTAAGCAGAACAACTAGCCTAAAATTATTCTCTGGAGTTAGGGTAGTTATTTTGTTTATTTTTAGTCCCTACTTGAGCTGTGAAATAACAGGACATTGATCAAAACTGTAGCATAAAAATCACAAAAGCTGCTTGACAAATTGTCTTTATTTACTTGGCATAATAAAGACAGGAGGATTGAGCAATTCTCTTGATCAATCCTCTGACTTTCTTCCATTTTCTCTTTTAGTGGAGTTTAATGTTCCACTTTCTTAAATTTTAGGTTTATCTCCTAACAGCTGCAACTGCAAATACATTTTTATAGCTCTATGAAGTTAACAATATGGAAATACGGGGTGGGGGGGAAAGTGGGAAGCAAAAATAGATGTGTTTTTAGACACTGAATATGTTGGGGTAGGCAGGGAGCAATGGATCAGCAAACTGTTTTCAATTTCTTAATTAGTTGGATGGCTGAGTCCTCTCAGCAATACAAAAGAACTTCTGTGCCTGGAGGTGCCAATGTACATCTGGGGATGTCAAATTGATCTTTATTAGCAAGCCTCAGCCTTTTGTGTCAAGACTTCTGTGTTTATCAGGGTGGTTGTATCTGCCACAGGTGGGTGTCAGGAGGATGAAGCCAGTCTTATTTCAGTGATGCCCAGTGATAGGACAAGAAGTAATGGGGACAAACCTATATAGGAATTTCCATTGAAGCACAAGGAGAAACTTCTTCACTTTGAGGCTGGTAGAGCACTGGAACAGGCTGCCTAGAGAGACAGTGGCATCCTCATCTCTGGAGTCATTCAAAATCTGCTTGGACACAATCCTGTGCAACCTGGTCTAGGTGTCTTCCCAAGTACCTGTGTAATGGAGCCCTGCGTTCCTGGAGGTGGTTGAGCACCTGCTACCTGATGGGGAGAGGTGAATGAATTCCTTGTTTTGCTTTGCTTGCATTTGCAGCTTTTCTTTAAACTGTTAAACTGCTTTTACCTCATTCCATGAGTTTCCTCACTTTTACTGTTTGATTCTCTCCCCAATCCTGATGTGGAGGAGAGTGAGTGGGTAGCTGTGAGGGGTTTGCAGAGGGGTTTGGATACCAGATGGGGTTAAACCATGACAGTGAGAAAATATTAGAATTTATCTTTACATTGTGTATGTTCTTGGCTTTCTGTCTCAATCTTTTCTTTTTTTTTTTTTTTTAATTTTCCTTTTTTTGTTCACTGTATAGCTTCATTTGCATCCATTGCCACTAATGTTTGCCATGACCAATTAGGTGAAGTTGCATTGCTTCCTCTGCTGTGTCACAGACTGCAAATCAAGACATAGGGAAGATCTGTGTGGGTCTACCTTGAAGCAGTGATTAAGAAATAGACAGTAAGTTTGCAATCATTGCAAATGCAGAGATTTATCTTCTGCTGTCAGATCATAGAATCATAGAATGGTAAGGTTGGAAGGGACCTCAAAGATCATCCAGTTCCAACCCCCTGCCATAGGCAGGGACACCTCCCACTAGTACAGGTCACTCAAGGCCTCGTCCAACCTGGACTTGAACACCTCCAGGGAGGTTGTGGAGCACAGAATCACCCACCCTGATCAAAGATCAGATTGGGTGATTCTGTGCTCCAGAACCTCCCTGGGCAACCTGTGCCAGTGGCTCACCACCCTCACTGTAAAGAGCTTCTTCCTAACATCCAGTTTCAATCTCCCCTCTGCCAGTTTCAACCCCTTGCCCCTTGTCCTGTCATTGGAGGACCTTATCAATAGGCCCTCCCCAGCCTTCCTGTAGGCCCCTTCAAATACTGGCATTTCATCTCAGCATTTCAAAACTCTTGCTCAGTTCTTGATCTAACTGTCCCTTAAAACATTAAACATTCATGAAACATGTTTTGTCTTAAGAATTTAATGTAGCTTCTTATGAAAGTTTCCTGAACTTTGTAAATTCTGTAGATTTTAAAAAAGAAAAAAAATTAACAATGTAATATTTGCATTGTCTCATTTATGAAGAAAAAAAAATAAAAAAATCAGGATTCATTCATTGCCACTTTTGATGGGCAGCTCCTTGTGTGTCATGCCAGCTTTTGGTCTTTAAATAGAAAGAGTTAATTTCAGGGAACAATATGAATTATACAACAGAGTATGAAGCCTGGTTTTAATTTGTGTTGAATTGTTCATGCAGAGAAATGGATTTTACAATGAAATGAGAGATTCCAAGCCTTTCAGCTGTTTAATAAACCATATAATAGAAGAGATGGGCTGGGATTGAACTTCTCAGCCCACCTGCCTACTTGCACATATGGTTGACACTCTTGGGTAACAGAGAATAAAATAATCTCTTTGCTATTCCTATAAGCTAGGGCACTTATGAGCAGGAAAAATAGACCAATCAACTAGGCAAATGAGTACGGGTGGCAGTGGGATATTTCAGGAGAAAAGTCTTTGATGCACTCTGCAGTTCAAGTAAAAAAATATTCTAAAAGATGGAACATTAAAAATTGTAAAGATGGAACCTTAAAAATCAGGCTTGAAGCCCTTTTTTATTACTCTGAGCTTACATTACTCAACTTCACATCTCAGAAGGCTTCAGCCTCGGATTTCAAAACTAAGGTTTTGTTTTCCAGGAGCTCACTACCTGTTTTGGAATATCTAGAAGGATTCTCATAAGCTGTGAGATATATTATTTTCCTGCATGTGATGTTTTGAGCTTTTTCTTTGGTTAGTGTGCAAGTTAAGCATAGATAATAAAGGAAATTATAGTCTTCAGTGAGTGAGAGTGGCTTTGGGAGGGGGGGGTTTGAAGGACCCCAGACTATCTGTGTGGGTAGAGGCATCCAAATACTTTGATGAGTCGTGCTTTGTGAATATGTATTAGTTACCAGGAATAATTCTATGAACTGGATGTGACTTTGTGAAAGCTCCTCACAAAAACTTTGCTATGGTGCTCCCTGGGACTTTGGGTATGACACCCCCCTTACCCCCCTCAGGGTGCCTTATCTAGCACTAAATAAATGGAAATGCCATTTCTTGGATAAGAAGTTTTTCAATTCCAGCCCTAAATATGTCCTTTAAGTTGGTATTTATGGATTTCTATTCTGATTCTGACCATAGTTTTGTATGGTCCTGCTCTAGTATTTAGCTTAAATTCTTCCATGAATGAAAAGAAGATACCACCTTGACAAGTTTAAGAACGTGGTATGTGACAACTACTATTGCAACAAACATTCCTGACATGCCAGTGCCCTTCTCCTCTCCCCAACCTCCAAAGAATGCTTTGTGAGACAACAAAGCAGACTGGTCTTAGTTAATATGATTATACTTTGAAGGATACTAATTCTAAGGAACAGCTATTTGGCATCCATTGACACTGAGGAACAAGTATTTGGCACCCATTGGCACTGCTCTGACAATGAGGAGGAGTCCAGTTCAGACAGGATTGACATGGAATTAATACAGCACTTCTTTTCCAAACTTCAGCTGGTATTTTTATACTGTGACATTTAAATACATTGTCTAGTTCACAGAAAAGGTGGCCCTCCAGAGGAGGGCCACGAAGATGATCAGAGGACTGGAGCAGCTCTGCTATGAGGACAGGCTGAGAGTTGGGGCTCTTCAGCCTAGAGAAGAGAAGGCTTCCAGGACACCTTAGAGTAGCCTTCCAGTATCTGAAGGGGGCCTACAGGAAGGCTGGACAGGGACTATTGACAAGATCTTGCAATGACAGGACAAGGGCCAATGGGTTTAAACTGGCAGAGGGAAAATTTAGACTGGATGTTAGGAGGAAGTTCTTTACAGTGAGGGTGGTGAGGCACTGGAACAGGTTGCTCAGGGAGGTTGTGGCTGCTCCCTCCCTGGAGGTGTTCAAGGCCAGGTTGGATGAGGCCTTGAGTGACCTGTACTAGTGGGAGGTGTCCCTGTCTATGGCAGGGGGTTGGAACTAGATGATCCTTGAGGTCTCCTTCCAACCTTACCATTCTATGATTCTATGAAAATGCCCAGCATAAGCAACATGGTGCAGTGCAGAAGCAACCTTCAGGAAATCAAGAATCAGATAAACATTTATTTTTGTTTAATAATCAGCATATGAACCTTACTATTCTATGATTCTATGATTCTAATATAATTAAAGCACTATGTTCTTGAATGAGTCCAGCTCCTCAGAGGTAAACAGGAAGCAAAGTGTTAAAATATTTCTGGTTAAAACTAAATTAATGTAATATTTTATCTAAGTCTATTCTCTTAAAGCTGTTCTCCATTCTTCAGCTCTACATACGTAGTCCTTTAGCCATTCATAATCATTTGAAAGAAAACTCTTTTGCTCATCAGCCTTCTAACACTAAAGATTATTTTAAAGAAGCTTCAAATTTGTTTGATAAGAACTTCCACTACACAATGCAAGAACATCCTTTCTACTCAAAGCTTTGATAACATAAAACTAAGCAGCAGATGAGAGCTATCAAGCACCTCCATCTCCTATTAGTTTCAATGAGAAAGGAGGGCACTCTTCAGTGCAGTAGATCCAAGAAAATATTCCTGCATAAAAAAAACTCTGATTTGACTAGCACATCTAGTTCCAGGGGTGTCACAATAGCTTTTCCTCCCATGGCATGATTCCTAGTCAAATTATGCAGTGATTATTCTATTTTGGTTTCTGCATTGAATATGCAGTTTAATTGCTCTAAGAGAAACGATTTGCTATTGAATGTGGAAGAAAAGAATGAAAGGAGAATGATTTTTGGCTGAGTCTGTCTTGCTGCTGTGAGCTGTAAGCTATAATTTTCCATGTCCACCTTTGAGAAAAAAATACCTGGTTCCTGCCTTGATTACAACTAGGAGAGATTAAAAGTATTTAAGAAATTAAGTTTCCCCTCACTCCTTTGAATAAATGTTTTCCATCCGTAATACGTTGACTGTCTAGTAGTTATGTAGTAGTAGTAGTCAGTAGTAGGTGACATGCTACTAGAAAGACATTTGCAGCCAGGATGACTCAGTCTGGTTAATACACCATCAGTCCTGTAAAAGGCAGGGTGACAGTGCCTTGTGACTAAGTGGCCATCCATCATTCCTAGCCAACAAACAGAAACATCTTGATTTGTACATGTCTAAAAGAATAAAAGACAAAGCAAAACAATAAATAGAGATTATTATTACCCAAAGCAGGCTGCTGTGAAACTCTGAGCTGAGCTGAGTACTTGGGATACTCATAGTTTGCTCGTTGTGTTAAAAAATGGAGAAAAGTGTAGCCGTTGATAAGCTTTCATGCCTTCTTCATGGGCCACAGAGATGAGCAGGGGACCAGAGCATCTGTATTAAGAGGAGAGGCTGAGAGACCTGAGGCTCTTTAGCTTGGAAAAGAGAAGATCGAGAGGGGATCTTATCAATGCTTATAAATATCTAAAGGGTGGTGATCATGAGTGTGGGGCTGGGCTCTTCTCAGTGGTGGCCAGAGATAGGACAAGGGCCAGTAAGCATGAACTAGAACACAGGAGGTTTCACTTGAACTTAAGGAAAACCTTTATTTGGAGGGTGATTGAGCACTGAAACAGGCTGCCCAGAGAGGTTGTGTGATCCTCTTTGGAGACTTCCAAAACTCGCTCAGACACTTTTCTGTGCAACCTGACCTAGGCAAACTTGTTTTAGCAGGGAGGTTGGAATAGGTGATCTCTGGAGAACCCCTACAATTCCTACCACTCTGTGATTCTGTGATTAATCATCTATGAACAAGTATGTAATTCCTTTATTATTGTTGGTTTTATCATAAAATCATAGAATCATAAAATGGTAAGGTTGGAACAAAGATCATCTAGTTCCAGCCTCCTGCCATAGGCAGGGACACCTCCCACTAGCACGGGTTTTAACCAAATAAAATAGAGACTACATGACTAAAACTTGCCAAAGGTTTTTACTGTTTACTACAATATTTCATTTTCAGTTAGGCACAACACTAATTAAGAAGTACCAATGTCCTCTTTGCTGTTTAAACAGCATTTGTGCTCACAGTGGTGATGATATTATATTTTGAACGATTCATTTACAACACTAGTATTTTTTTATTTCAAGAGCGATTGAGTTCCACATTCTATTTGACATTTTAGTTCACATTTTCAGGTTGACTCCAGACAAAATTTAGACATTCAGATCTTCAATTAATTAATTTAGATTAATAGAATCCAATACAGATATAATATATACTAAATATAGATATTCTCTTTTCATTTTAAGCATGACTGGCTACCCCATGCTCCACTTCCTTAGCTTGAGCTTCATTTCATATCAAGATAAATTTAAAGCTAATCCAGTTCATTTTACTCCTCAAAACCTGCCTAGGGACTGATGCATAGAATCATAGAATCATAGAATGGTAAGGTTGGAAGGGACCTCAAAGATCATCTAGTTCCAACACCCTGCCATAGGCAGTCAGGATGGTGAGACACTGGTACAGGTTGCACAGGGAGGTTGTGGTTGCTCCATCCCTGGAGGTGTTCGAGGCCAGGTTGGAGGAGGCCTTGAGTGACCTGTACTAGTGGGAGGTGTCCCTGCCTACGGCAGGGGGTTGGAACTAGATGGTCTTTGAGGTCCCTTCCAACCTTACCATTCTATGATTCTGTGATTCTATGACCAGTAAAGAGAGGGTGAGAATAGCTTGGAGAATGATTTTCTGAGAGTTTGAATGAAAAATAGGCAAGAAACTTAAATGTATCTTCTTTCAGCTCACTAATATTATCACTGCCTATTCTTAGCAATATATATTCAGCATCTTTAAAGCTGTTTAAATAAAAATCCGTATATATTTATATTTATTTGGGCAAACTTATTTCTAAGACTTTTATTTATGAATTTCAATCGTATGTGATAAAAAGAAAGGGACTTTTGAATGTGTCTTAGGCTTCAAATTGCTGAAAAGCAGACTCGATGAGAATTAGACATTTGGGGTTCTGGATGTATTCAAGCCTCAAAGCAAACAGATAATTCAGATTTCTGATTGTATCTCTCCAGGTAGCTGGTGAATTGCATTTGAGAAAACAAGTTTCCTCCATTATTTTCTAATTAATCTCTGATCTTTGAAATTTAAATAAATTTCTTTTACAGGTGGCTTTAGATTATTTTTGTAGTTTATAAAACAATGGGTTTGAAAGACTTTCAATAAAATATTAAACATGAGCATTTCATAGAATCATAGAATTGTAGAATCAACCAGGTTGGAAGAGACCTCCAAGCTCATCCAGCCCAACCTATCACCCAGCCCTAGCCAATCAACCAGACCATGGCACTAAGTGCCCCATCCAGGCTTCGCTTCAACACTTCCAGGGACAGTGACTCCTCCACATCCCTGGGCAGCCCATTCCAATGCCAATCACTCTCTCTGTCAAGAACTTCCTCCTAATATCCAGCCTATACCTTCCCCAGCACAACTTGAGACTGTGTCCCCTCATTCTGTTGCTGGTTGCCTGGCAGAAGAGCCCAACCCCACCTGGCTACAACCTCCTTTCAGGTAGTTGTAGACAGCAATGAGGTCACCCCTGAGCCTTCTCTTCCAGGCTAAACATCCCAGCTCCCTCAGCCTCTCCTCACAGGGCTGTGCTCTAGCTCCCTCACCAGTTTTGTCACCCTACTCTTATTTCATAAGATAGCAGCCAACAGGCTGTGTGATATATTAAATAGGAGGATTCATGATATATATACTGATTTTGTTATGTTTGAGGAGGCTGTCCATTCTCCCTTAAGTGATGAGAGAAGGTGTATTCTTTGGTTCTTGATTGTTGAGTTTTTTTGGTGGCCCACAGATTAATGTTTCTTTGGCATGAATATCATAGAATCATAGAATGGTAAGGTTGGAAGGGACCTCAAGGATCATTTAGTTCCAACCCCCCGCCATAGACAGGGACACCTCCCACTAGTACAGGTCACTCAAGGCCTCCTCCAACCTGCCCTTGAACACCTCCAGGGCGGGAGCAGCCACAACCTCCCTGGGCAACCTGAGCCAGTGTCTCACCACCCTCACTGCAAACAACTTCCTCCTAACATCCAGTTTCAATCTCCCCTCTGCCAGTTCAAACCCATTGCCCCTTGTCCTGTCATTGCAAGACCTTGTCAATAGTCCCTCCCCAGCCTTCCTGTAGGCCCTCTTCAGACCCTGGAAGGCTACTCTTAGGTCTCCTGGAAACCTTCTCTTCTCCAGGCTGCAGAGCCCTAACTCTTGTAGCCTGTCCTCATAGCAGAGCTGCTGCAGCCCTCTGATCATCTTCAAAAATCAAAGCATCAAAACATTCTTGTTTTTCCATATGTAATATCTATATTCATGAGTAATAGTCTCCTTATGACATCAAGGTGTGACAGACATCTTTTCAAGCTAGCATCTTCTGAAATGTTTCTGTTTCTTGAAGTTACTTTTATAGTTTTTATAATTGCTAATAATTTTGTATTCATACAAAATGGTCATGTTGGGATGAAATGTTCATCATTGAAAGTGATGGAAGCCATTCAAGTAGTGTTTTTCAATGTTTCTGCTAAAAAAAACCTTTTACAGTCTTTTGTCACCAGTTAGGAATGAGCCATCCACTAAACAAGTGTCAGATGCTCTCCATTAACCCTTCTCCATTCCCAAAGGAGAAGAGAGGCTTATGAATTGGAAAAGATAACTAAAACTATTATCATGAAAATAATAACCAAATGAAATATATATAAATATATACAAAAGCAATATCAAACCCAACCTCCCTGAAGGCAATTCTGTCATTGTCGCCACCAGTGCTGTGGGAGATACTTGATCCCCAGACTGAAATCAGTGGCAGGCAGGAACCAGATTCAGGAGCCTGGGAACTCATGGATAGTGATCAAAGGGAGAATGTGCAGAGTCCTCAGACACCAGTCATTGAAGAAGAGAGCTTGACTCTTGTGATGTCAGTTTTATAGAGAAAATAACTTATCACACCCCAATGTGGAATGGTCCTTAGTAGTTAGTATAAGCATTGAACATTATCACTGCTAGAAGCAGATATTGTCAGCAAGAACTTGCTGTTAATTGCTGAAAATGCAGTCACTTAGAAGAGACTGAGCTGAAAAGTAAAATCACTGAACAGAATTATTTCTCTTCTAACTCAAACCAGGACATCTTTCCAAACTAATTGCTTTTGGGAAGAATAAATTCTTCATTTACACGTAGTTGTCTGTCACAACATTGTTCTGCCTCTGGAAAAATTACCTGGACAGCTTTTGAAATAGTTGGTCTAGTATATTAGAAATCCTTCATGACAGATGGGTAAAAGATGGTTTTATATGAGTAAACACCAACATTTCTACTGTAAGGAGAAAACTTACACGTTTTCCATATCACCAGTAGATCTGTAAGTGGCTGTCAGAACACCTAGAGTGGAAATGGTTATGCTTTCAGTGTGAATGGAAGGCATTTTATTTGCAGTTGGTAAGAAATTTGCATTCTGAATGAATAATGGGTGTTTCACCCTTTTAACAACAGGGGACAGCTTCAGTGTCATTCAAATGCTCACTGACTGTTGTAAGCAGTTAAAACAGATGGTGCAGGGGGTGGAAGGGAGTTAATGTATTGGGGAAACCATTGTAGTTTTTTGAGAGAGAGTGAGGTATTCTTTTGTTGACATTTTTTTTCCAGCTTCTGGAACCAAGATGGGAAAAAAAAACCCACCAAGTCCATCATGTAAAAATCTAGAAAAGCTTTTTGCATTTTTTTTTAAATTTTTTTTTTTTTTGCTTGGGTTTTGGGGGTTTTGATTTTATTGTTTTGTGGGGGGGTTTTTTTTTGTTTGTTTGGTTGCTTGGTTGTTTTTTTGGTTTTTTATTTTTGGGCTTGTTTTGGTTTGGTTTGTTTGGGTTTTATTTTGGTTTTGGAGTTGTTTTGTTGTTGTTGTTTAGGGTTTGGGGTTTTTTTTATAACATTTATGGTTCTGAATATAAGCTGGATTATATTTTCCTCAAATGGAAACCCCCCAGCCTGCTTGGCATGTGTATGATTATTCACAGCTGCATACAAGATGTTATTAAATACAGAACAACATCTCTAGCTGCCACTTGCATACTGTCAACAAACAATGTTCAGCTGATTCCTCTCTCTAAACAATTCCTCTAAATGACAAAAAGCTGTGCAGAGATATTCAGATATAGCAGAGGCAGAAAGAATATATAAAAGGCAAACTAGTCCCATTTCTCTTTCTCTCCAGGTCTGTTTGGGTCTATACTCCACTATCATTTTTTAACAGATTCAGATAAGTTTAAGGTCAACAGATTATATATATATTGAGAGGGTTTTATTCAATCACTTGTCTATATTTATATATATATGTATGAAAANTTTTTTTTTTAAAGCAGTGGAAATTTAAATTAGCTTGTACACCTGCTTTGCTTTTCAAGTTGTACTTCCAGGTGATAATTTCAACACTGCTACTATCCCAATTTGTGCACTGTACTCAAATCTGTTTCAGGCTAGAAGGAAACACTTATTAAAGCATCAAAAATAAAAAAGTTTTCTAGTTCAGCATTCTGAATCTTCTTAAATTTTGTATCTCTAATTCGTATCAGAATATAATTTGAGATCTGAGGAGAAAATGTTTTAAGAATCCTGAGAACTTTTTTCTTTTAAGAATGAACTGAAATACTGTGGCAATATTAATTTCAGTGGCAAGATATGCAGTCTAGCTTTCTTTAAAAGAAATACTCATTTGAAGTCATGTTTAAATAAAATCATATCCTTGACTTGCTCACATATAGCACTTCTTTGCAGCTGGTATTAGTTTTTTCTAATTATTCTGAATAGACACTGGCACAGGTTGCCCAGGGAGGTTGTGGCTGCTCCCTGCCTGGAGGTGTTCAAGGCCAGGTTGGAGGAGGCCTTGAGTGACCTGTACTAGTGGGAGGTGTCCCTGCCTATGACAGAGGGATGGAACTAGATGATCTTTGAGGTCCCTTCCAACCTTCCCATTCCATGATTCTATGATTCTAAATCATGCTAATTTAAGTAATAACATATTGATTTCCAACTTTAGAGCAAAGTTTTCAAATTTCTGCACAACCAACTAATTTCAGAAGCAGCTATCTCACCATTAGGCATCAGAATTAAAAACTACTTTTAAAATGGCCACATCTGAGAAAATGAGGCTGGTGTTTCTACTTCAGTAACAAAGTCTACCAAAAACACAAAACTCTTAACACAAATTTGAGTTTTCCAGAAAATTAGACATTTAAATCAGTTAACATTGTTTGGATGATTGTGCAAATACATCTATCTCTTCACTATCTGTTTTATTTTGAGTGAAATAGTTCTCCATTTTATACCAAAATATATAATATGGCTTGTTCATTTCTAGTTCCTCTGCTCTCATGCTATTCAACACCTGGTGGATAACTCATTATCCCCACTGTTAGAACTTGTGACAAGATGAGAGGACATGGCCTGAAGCTGAACTGGAGAGGTTTAGATTGGAACTTAGTAAGCACTTCCTCATGGAAAGGCTAACTGGACACTGGAATGGACTGCCCAGGTAGGTGGTGGAGTCACCATCCCTGGAGGTGTTTAAGGAAAGATTGGATGTGGCACTTAGTAACATGGTCTAGTCAATGTGGTGATGTCAGGTCATAGGCTGGACTTGATGATCTCAGAGGTCTATTCCTCAATAGGCCTCAATAATTCTGTGTGAATTGCAATAAAAAAGATTTTGGAATTCATTCATTTTGTGGGATTTCTCTTCTGGTTTTGCTCGGTTCATGAAGTTTTTAAATAAAAAACAAAATGCCATAATATTTCTCAGTCAAGCACAAGAAGACATATAAATGAATTGTGTTTCCATTGCCAGGTAGGAAAAAAAAAAAAAAGAAAAAAGAAAGAAAGAAAGAGATTTAAATATGAAGCACCATTCTACAGATGGTGGAAGTTAGAACGCAAATCACCACAGCTGTGTGTAATGTTCTCCATGTCTGCAGACTATACCTTCCTGAGCATATGCCAATTTAATAATACCACGTCATTTTAAAGTCATTTAGCAGTCTCTGCAGAATCAAACATTATATATTATCCCTTTTAATAAAGTTTCTTTACTGAATACAGCTGTCACTAAATTATTTTTCACCAATTGGCATGATTTGAACAGAAAATACCTCGCGACATATTTTTTATGTCCATCTGCTACTGGAGAGGCACAATGGACCTCAAACTAGCTAGTACATTTTTGGGGGGAAAAATTAGGAGAATCAGAACAAAGTAGTGGACCTCCCAGGTCAAATAAAAGGAAAATTTTAGTAAAATGCTTACTAAAACAAGCAGGACAGATCCAAAGGCCACTGAATTTGAAAGTAACTGTACGGGATATTAGTTTTATCTCATTTGTATGCAGAACAACAACAACAAATTAAATAAAGATATTTTCTATTGTCTGTACCAAAAATATCAAAATACGTATGTCTCACAGTATTGTGAGAATATCAATTACAGTTCAGCACATTTCTTAATGAATTCAGTGGAACNCAAACCTTCTCTGCCAGTAAAAATGTTTGCTTATGGTGGTTGCCTTTAAAGTGTTTCAGTTTTGCCTGTCCCCTCTATGTATACATTTTCAAACCCTGTGTTTTTGAACCTTGTATATAAGTTTTGTGGCGAGATTTAATGTTAATAAACAGTTTTCATAGTTATTAACAATCTCTGCCTGGATATCAAAATTGATATCATTATTGATTGTGAATCATTTCATTACAGCCACTCCTTTAAGGAAGACTTTCCAAAGTGGCTCCACACAGCCCATGTTGGTAAACTGTATTCACAATACTTGTTGTATAGCTCTTAGAAACATCATTCATTAACCAGAAACCCAAGACATCAGTTATGGCCTGCAACAACTGCTATACTTTGTAGACTACATAGGGGTTGGTTACTTGTATTTCAACACATTCTGTATAAATCAACCATATGATACAGATTTCACATTTTCCATCTAAGTACAAATATGGTATGTATCCATCCTCAGTGTTTTTCCATTAGGAAACCTAATAGTGTTTTGAGAACAAATACAGCATCTCTATAAAGCTGCACACAGCAAATGTTTTCTTGGAGAATGGCAAACATAACATCCATGTTCAAGAAGGGAAAAAGGATGACCCTGGGAACATCAAAGCAGTCAGTCTCACCTCTTTGCCTTGCAAGATCATGGAGCAGATCCTGCTGAAAGCTCTGCTAAAGCAAATGGAAAACAAAGCAGAGGTGATGGGTGGTAACCAGCAATGGCTTCACCAAGGGCAAATCAGGCCTGACAAATTTGGTGGCTTTTTATGATGAAGTCACAGCCACAGTGGACAAGGGAAGGGCAGCTGATGTCATCTACCTGGACCTGAGTAAGGCATTTGACTCTCTCCCATATGACATCTTGGTTACCAGACTGGAAAAACNCTGGAGTCCTGTGTGCAGTTCTGGAGCCCCCAGCACAGGAAGAACATGGAACTGTTGGAGTGGGTTCAGAGGGGACCACGAAGATGCTCAGAGGGCTGCAGCAGCTCTGCTGTGAGGACAAGCTGAGAGAGTTGGGGCTCTGCAGGCTGGAGAAGAGAAGGCTTCCAGGAGACCTTAGAGTAGCCTTCCAGTATCTGAAAGGGGCTACAGGAAGGCTGTGGAGGGGCTACTGACGAAGTCTTGCAATGACAGGACAAGGGGCAATGGGTTTAAAGTGGCAGAGGGGAGAAAGAAACTGGATGTTAGGAGGAATTTCTTTCGAGTGAGGGTGGTTAGATATTGGCACAGGTTGCCCAGGGAGGTTGTGGCTGCTTCCTCCCTGGAGGTGTTCAAGGCCAGGCTGGAGGAGGCTTTGAGTGACCTATACTCGTGGGAAGTGTCCCTGCCTATGACAGGGGATTGGAACTAGATGATCTTTGAGGTCCCTTCTGACCTTACCATTCTATGATTATTTTTATCTCTGCTAACTGTATTGGAAATTCATCAGAATTCCATGAAAGAAAGATATAACAGCATAAATAAATTACTACTACAGAGGAATGAATTAGAATCTGGGATGAAGATGAGTAGGTCTTTTCATTCAATCAACAAATATTTTGGTTTGGGGTTTGGGTATTTTTTTTTTTGTTTTGTATTCAGAAAAGAAAGGAAGACCACATACTGTTCCAGATACCTTTGCTATTGAGTTGATCAATATAGCTTATTATGCTATAAAAAGTATTTACATGTCTCCATAATCATAAATATATCTTTGAATATTTAGTTTATGAAAGTTTAGACTCCCAGCCTGTTTGAATTCAGCTTTAACCTCCTTAGCTGCTTATATATGGGAAATCTATTTGGTGAGGTAAAGCACACAAAGAACAGTGACAGTGCAGGCTGAAGTGCTGCTCTCAGAGGACTCTGCACTGAACTTGGCATGGAAACAAAAGGGAATTACAAAAGTCTTAACACTGCAGGAGTTTTCTGCATGGTTAACTATATGTGCTCTAAGAATGTTTAGGGAAGGGCTTGATAGTCTTAAAACACACATTAGTGGCTCCTAAATGTCTCATAAAACATTACTTTTTGAATCCCTGGAGGCTACTAGGGCTCTGTGTTAAGTCAACCATCTATGTCTGCTGATGATGAGCTCTACCAAGTCTCAGGTTTTAGCAAGACTGTGCACATGTACGTTGTTCAGCACTGGACTGGGCAGGAAGGTGGGGAGTGGGCAAAAAAAATCCACATGAATTTGTGAAGTGCTAGCTCTAGGGGTTTGGTTTTTGTCTTTCCATTTCAGACACTGTCATATGAAGCTCACCTGCTTTGTTAAAACAGCTGTGTCATTGCACTGAGATTTCATTTTTGATGACAGAACTTAATGTGTGGTTTCAATAGTGATATGCATCCAGAGTAAAGTGGAAAATGTGCTGTACTTGTTGCACTTGTGAAACTATCACAGCAAAAAAAAAATCAAGAATTGATAACTGGGAGGGTAAGTACTTATAGCTAGAAAACTCTGTATTAAGGACCATATTTCTGTTTAGATATTAAATGTTTAGTGGTAGAAGGTTTGCATTTCGTGTTGTGCCTTTTAGTGCTAAGCTGTTTCAAACATCACTGAGATTCAGATTTTACTTCAAATCAAATAAAGATGATCATCTGCCCCTTTGCTCTCCTCAGACCCCACCTGCAGTGCTGTGTGCAGTTCTGGAGCCCCCAGCACAGGAAGGACATGGAACTGTTTGAGCGGGTCCAGAGGAGGCCAAAAAGATGCTGAGAGGGCTGCAGCAGCTCTGCTATGAGGACAGGCTGAGAGAGTTGGGGCTCTGCAGCCTGGAGAAGAGAAGGCTTCCAAGAGACCTTAGAGTACCCTTCCAGTATCTGAAGAGGCCTACAGGAAGGCTGGGGAGGGACTATTGACAAGGTCTTGCAATGACAGGACAAGGGGCAATGGGTTTAAAGTGGCAGAGGGGAGATTTAGACTGGATGTTAGGAGGAAGTTCTTTCCAGTGAGGGTGGTGAGACACTGGCACAGGTTGCCCAGGGAGGTTGTGGCTGCTCCCTCTCTGGAGGTGTTCAAGGCCAGGTNGCAGAGGGACTTTGACAGGCTGGATGGGTGGGCAGAGGCCAATGGGATGAGATTTAACAAGGCTAAGTGTAGGGTTCTACACTTCGGCCACAACAACCCCAAGCAATGCTATAGGCTGGGGTCAGAGTGGCTGGAGAGCAGGCAGGCAGAGAGGGACCTAGGGATGCTGGTAAATAGCAGCTGAACATGAGCCAGCAGTGTGCTCAGGTGTCCAGGAGAGCCAGTGGCATCCCAGCCTGGATCAGGAACAGTGCAGGCAGCAGGGAGGTTATTCTTTCCCTGTACTCAGCACTGGTCAGGCCACACCTTGAGCACTGTGTCCACTTCTGGGCCCCTTAATTCAAGAGAGATGTTGATGTACTGGAACATGTCCAGAGAAGGGCAATGAAGCTGGTGAGGGGCCTGGAGCACAGCCCTGTGAGGAGAGGCTGAGGGAGCTGGGGGTGTGCAGCCTGGAGAAGAGGAGGCTCAGGGCAGACCTCATTGCTCTCTACAACTACTTAAAGGAGGTTGTAGCCAGGTGGGGTTGGGCTCTTCTCCCAGGCAACCAGCAACAGAATGAGGGGACACAGTGCCAGGGGAGGTCTAGGCTGGATGTTAGGAGGAAGTTCTTGACAGAGAGAGTGATTGGCATTGGAATGGGCTGCCCAGGGAGGTGGTGGAGTCACCGTCCCTGGAGGTGTTCAAGCAAAGCCTGGATGGGGCACTTAGCACCATGGTCTGGCTGCTTGGCTAGGGCTGGGTGATAGGTTGGGCTGGATGAGCTTGGAGGTCTCTTCCAACCTGGATGATTCTATGATTCTATGATTTTAAAAGTGTGACTAGATAATTCGAATGAATTTGAGATACATTAGTGCTATACTATATTTCTAAATTAAACATTTTTGGGTTATTAATTTTGTGGTTTGAGTATTAACAGTCATGCAGGTGAAGGATTTCAGACTTAGTTGGATGTTTCATGTCTCTGTGCTGGTTTGAGGCTAATTGGAATATATTAATGAGAGAAATTAGATCATTGGCTGTGAAAAGAAAATGATAGTGATGCCCATATCACTTACTGGTTTTACTTAGGGATGTAAAAACAAGAAACAATAACAAAGTCAGTCAGTCTCTGGCTGCTGCTACTTGCTTTATCAAATATCTCTGCCTGAATCTGTGTAACCTGATCTAACCATTTCCTCATACTTGCCAGCTTCTGCATCTCATCCCTGCACTTAAGCTTTCTGAGATAAGGAAGGGGGTGGCGTGAAGGAGGGGAGTTAGTTCAGAGCAGTTCTGCTGTTCAGGAGGGGTTTTGAATTTCTGTGTTACTTTTAACTTGTATATAATTGTATACAGTTGTAAATATCTGTATATATTGTGTATATATGCTTGAAAATTTGTGCTACACTGCAAAACATAGCTTCATTCCTTAACTTCCAGCTGGCTGAGTTAGTCTGGTGAATCGTGGGGAGGGGAGGGGTGGAAACACCCAAACTACCACAGTCTCCCTTCCCCATTTTGCTGCTCAAATGGAAACAAACAGCAATGTAGCAAATTGAAGACATGATTTCTGATGCCTATAATTTGAGATTGCATGATGACCATTAGACCAGTGTCTGAAATTCTGTCCCATTATCAACAATTCAATGTTCCTATTGAAGGAAAGCCACAGGTCTTTAAATTATTTAATATTGCAGATTTCTTTATCAACTGTTGCAAACCAAACTTATATTAAAAAAA
>WBNM01015298.1:0-15954 GCA_013399055.1 Ramphastos sulfuratus | reverse complement strand
TTTTTTTTAAATGAAATAATTTTTTTTTTTAAACATAAAGTATTTTTTTTTTTTTAAAAGAAAATTAATTTTTTTTTTGTTAAACCTAAACTAAATTTTTTTTTTTTTTTAAACTGAAACTATCTCCTTTAGCCATGGAGAGAGGATCCATAAACGCTGAGGCTGAAAACTGGAGGCACAGTATCGAAGCAGCTGCAACTATACATAAAGCATAGGCCAGGGCACACACACACCTGCTGGAGAAGCAAGGGAAGGTGTGCACAGAGGAAGGATGAGACTTTCCCTCCAGTCAGCCATTCTGTTTGCACAGCCACTCTGTTTTCTCTACCCCAACACTCTGATGCCCGACGCAGTGTGGGGCACTGGCTGGCAGCGTTAATTCTTAATTAGTTCTGCTGCCTGAATCTGCTGAAAACCTAACCTCTGGAGCAAAGCAGTTCAGTGGTGACAGCACTTTTTCTGGCACATTTCATCCAAAGTGCATACAAAGGATAAAATTTTACTTGCCAGGTGGCAGGACTTCATTCCACACTAGATAACGCTGCTTTGGCTGAGCGCTTTTCACTTGCTACAGCCCAGGTACCATCAGCTTTTAAGCTCCTCTCATCCAGCCCTCAGCTCTCAGCAGAGCTGATTTCACATGTTCCTGACAGAGTCTTCAGCAGGAGCTGTGTTATGAGTAACAGTGCAGCTCCTGGAATGAATTATTTAGGTGACAACCTTGTGCTCAGCCTGGAAAACCCTTCCACTGACAAGCTAATCCCCCAGATATAGGCAGAGGCAAGCCCTAGAGACTGCAAGCCAAACCATGACCTACAAGAACAAAACAAAACAAAACAAAACAACCCAAAACGTTTTTTTCTTTCAGCATTTAGGGGAGAAAAAGAAAAAAAATCTGTCCACAGAACTACAACAGCCCTGAAAGACTTCAACATGAGGGAGATCAGCTCCCAGCAGTTCTGCACAAGCGCAGAACCAGCAGCTAGTGGATTTAGAATCATAGAATGGTAAGATTGGAAGGGACCTCAAGGATCATCTTGAGTTCCAACCCCCTGCCATAAGCAGGGACACCTCCCACTAGCACAGGTCACTCAAGGTCGTGTCCAGCCTGGCCTTGAACACCTCCAGGGAGGTTGTGGAGCACAGAATCCCCCAACGTGATCAAAGACCACTTTGGTTGATTCTGTCCTCCACAACCTCCCTGGGCAACCTGTGCCAGTGTCTCACCACCCTCACTGCAAACAACTTCCTCCTAACATCCAGTCTAAATCTCCCCTCTGCCACTTCAAACCCATTGCCCCTTGTCTTGTCATTACAAAACCTTGTCAATAGTCCCTCCCCAGCCCTCCTGTAGGCCCCCTTCAGATAGTGGAAGACTACTCTAAGGTCTCCTAGATGCCTTTGTGGGGAGTTTTCTATCTGATTATAAAGCAAGCCCTGAATAATGAGGAAAGAATGAAAAGCTGTGATTAGATTTTTTTTTTTTTAACCCAACCTTTCAGAAGACAAAAAAAAAAAGGGAGGAGATTTGTTCCCTTCATTTAAAAGCTTCCCCTCCTCCTACCCAACATCTTAGTATTGGAGGGGGGGGAGCTACAAATCCTGCATCAGGTTCTTTACAGCTTGTTCTTGCCTCTTACTTAGGATGCTCCACCACTTCATTTTTTTTTTTTCCTGCAGCTGATTTTGTCAACCTACCAAATGCCAGAGAGAACTGAATCAGGAAGCCTGCAGTAATTAGTTCTGTCCTATTCTGGGACAAGTGTCTGTAACCAAAGCCATTTCTCCTACACCTAAGGATGCCAAGCTAAGCTCAAAGAGTATCTGTGCCAGCTGAAGCCCTCTGGGGCATGGCTGAGCAGAGGTTAAATGTGGCTCAAATCAAGAGGACAGACTTTTCTTCACCTGCCTCTCCCTCAGGTCCTCTGATAGGGAGAAGAGATGAGCTGTTGGGTTTCTGGGCCCATAATTCTACCCTGATAATGGTATTCTGGGTCCATAATTCTACCCTGATAATGGTATTCTGGGTCCATAATTCTACCCTGATAATGGTATTCTGGGCCCATAATTCTACCCTGATAATTGTATTTTACAGTGTCACAGAATTGTCAGGGTTGGAAGGGACCTCAGGGATCATCTAGTTCCAACCTCCCTGCCATGAGTATCAAAAAAATTCAGAGTCTTTTTAGCTGTTATTCATGAGGTTTTGAGTGACCTGTACTAGTGGGAGGTGTCCCTGCCTACGGCAGGGGGTTGGAACTAGATGATCCTTGTGGTCCCTTCCAACCTTACCATTCTATGATTACCAAATTATTTTCTATAGTGTAACCTGCTAAATAGGCTACATAGGCACTTGTCTAATACAATTCCAAATTCAACTGAAAAACACTTGCAGAATTTCTTCCTGAAGCACAGGAGAGAAAAAAAGAAAATCCATCTGCTGTTCAAGAGAACATTTGCTTTGGAGCAGCAGAAAAATAATTAGAAGGGGAAAAAAAAAAAAAACAAAACAAAACCAACCAAAAACAAAACCAAAACCCAACCCAGAACCAGAAAAAAGGAAAAATATGGAAGTGAAAAGAGAGCATTGCAATGAAACAAGACCTAGGTTAAATGAAAAGTATTTCAGGATCAGAGGATGTTGGGGGTTGGAAGGGACCTCTGGAGGTCTTCCAGAGAATCACAGAATCTTAGAGGTTGGAAGGGACCTCCAGGGTCCAACCCCCCTGCCAGAGCAGGAGCAGAGAATCCAGCACAGATCACACAGGAACACATCCAGACAGGGCTGGAAAGGCTCCCGAGAAGGAGACTCCACAACCTCTCTGGGCAGCCTGTGCCAGGGCTCTGGGACCCTTCCAGTCAAGAAGTTCTTCCTCATGCTGAGGTGGAACTTCCTGTGCTGCAGTTTCCATCCCTTGCCCCTTGTCCTATGCCAGGGCACAAGTGAGCAGAGCCTGTCCCTGTCCCTTCCTTCCTGACCCCCAGCCCTCAGATATTTATAGACACTTATGTATATAAATAAATCAAACAAAAGGAATGAAAATATGGTTAATGAAAACACCAAAGTTCACTTTTGGAGCTCTGTTCAACAAGCAGGATCACTTATTGCCTGCAGTTTCCATTCCTAAGCAAAGAAAAAAAAGCCCAGGTCTTGCACACATCTTCTAATCCCTGCCTGTGGATTCACTCACCCATTTCACACACTGAAATGCCATATAAATGACATCTGCCTTTTGTCCCTGCATAAAGGCTGCTGTCAGTTAGCTGCCATAAAGCATAATGCAGCTGCATCCCCTTTGCACAAGTAAAATGCAAGGAACAATAGGCNTCTATGATTCTATGATAAATGCAAGCAATCAGCAGGAAGCTTGTGTGCTTCCCTCCCCAACTAGAAGGGCTCATTTTAGTAATTATTACTGAGGTATCCAGTCAGCCTTTGGCAAAGGAGTCATCCAAAAGTGGAAATGAGAAAGGTATTGATCAATTCTAAATGTGCCATGAGTGTGCTTGTGCTGTCACGTTTAAATGACTCATGATTGGAAAAGTTTCTGTGCTTAGATCACAGAATCACAGCAAGACCCAGACTGGCAAAGCTCCTCAGGAGAACCAAGTCCAACACAGAGGAACCCTACTCTACAAGATTCACCTTAAACCATAGCCCCAAGCACCACATCCAATCCACCCTCTCTGGGAAACCTGGAAAAGCCTCTCAGGATCACCAATTCCAACCTAGAACCATGCTCTACAAGATTCACCTTCAACCATAGCCCCAAGCACCACATCCAAACCACCCTTAAACACATCCAGGCTGGGTGACTCCACCACCTCCCTGGGCAGCTCACTCCAGTCCCTGACCACTCTCTCCATGAAAAACTTTTTCCTAATGTCCAATCTAAGCCTCCCCAGCCTCAGCTTGAGGCCATTCCCCCTTGTTCTGTCTCCAATTCCCTGTGAGCAGAGCCCAGCAGCAGCCTCTCCACATGGTCCCTTCAGGTAGCTGTAGACAGAATGAGGTCTCCATTCAGCCCCCTTTCTTTCAAACTAAAATGTGGGCAGATCAAGAAACTCTTCTGATTGTTAATGCCAATAGAGAAGGGATTTTCCCTTCCCCAAATCAAAATGATCCAGGGAGAAAAATAAAACTGGAGTGGGACTATTCACAGCAGCATTTGTATGAGCAACCACCAGCTGGTTATTTACATAGGTGCTGCAATTAGCAACAGGGTCAAATTAAACACCAGCACCAGCTAATAACATGCCACAGTGAGCACAGGTCTTTGTTCTGTAGCATTTGGATCGAGCTAAATTGCTTTTGGAGATGCAATGAATTTAATTTGCTGAGTTGCATCCACAGTCTGAAGCAGATTCTTCAATTGCTTTTGGAGATGCAATGAATTTAATTTGCTGAGTGGTGTCTGAAGCAGATTCTCCTATTTCCCTGCCACCTCTACACATATGCATGGCAGGGCTAGAAAAGTTACTGCATTTTCAGGTCAGCAGCATGTCCTTTCTGAGCTGTGGTCTTCACAGCTCCTGCTCAGAAAGGCCTGGACTGTTTTTTCCAGCCTGCTTTGACTACTCCACCTGAGCTCTTTATTCCCTTTCTTTAGTCTCTTACCTGCAAATAATCACAGGCTCCTAAAATGGCTGAGGTTGGAAGGGACCTCAGAGACCATCTACTCCCAACTTTCCTGCCATGCCCAGGGACACCTCTCAAGTAGACTCAGCTGCTCAAGGCTTGATCCAACCTGGCCTTCCACACTCCCAGGGAGGAGGCAGCCGCAACCTTCCTGAGCAGCCTGTTCCAGAGTCTCACCACCCTCTGAAGAACTTCTTCCTAAGATCCAGACTAAACCAACTCTCCCTCAGCTTCAAACGATTCTCCCTTGTGCTATAGCCAGACACCCTTCTGAACAGTCCCTCTCCAATGCTAGGCTTGCCATGCATGTGTGTGTTTGGTATGCTCTTCCCTCTTGGCAGTGAAGCATCTTGCTGTCAAGCGGAACAGATTACAGTATGGTCAGAATGGTGCAGGCTGTTGCTGAAGACCTCCTGTTCATTCAAATGCCAGTTGTTGCCTGTCCCCTTCTACTCTTTGCTCATCTGCCACTTCATTTTCCACCAAGTAGAAATTTCTTCCCACCCTTTGGCATATCAGCTGCTGTCTTCTCCTCCAGCCACCTCTCACAGGATAAAAGATGTTACAAATGCATTCTGAAATAAGCCTGCTTACATCCCTTGCAAAGAAAACACAACTTCTGTTCCAGAAGTGCTCTTTTTTAGTGCTCTCTCTCTTTTTTTTCATTGTTGTGGCTTCCAAACACACACAGATGTCTTTTATGATCCTAAGTTTTGGCTGACACATTTCTGGCAACTCCTTTGTTAGCTCCATGCCAGCAGAGCTGGGGATAAAAAAAGATTAGGCACTAATAAGATCTGGAGCCCCAGAGAGATCAAAGCATAATTGTGGTTGGCAAACTGGTTGCTGGGAAGCTTACCTAGAATGACAAGTGACTCCTCTTTCCTAAACCCTTCTCTGAGCAGCTTTACACCTCCTCTGCTCCCCTACTGATAAGGAAGGCTCCAGTGGATCCAGCTACAGAGGAAAGGAAAAGGCAAAGAGACCAATACAAATCCACTATGCTGGCAGCACTTTAGAGCCACTGGATTAAACCAGAAATTAAATGTTCTCCTGGATGTCTGAAAAGTAAGGACTGAAATGAAGCAGCATGTACAGCCCAAGTGGAGAAGGTGTCTGCTGTAACTGCACCTGGGGCAAGGAAGGCTCCAAAGAGGATCTGCAGTAAAGTGGGCAGGGTTTCTAGGATGGGAAGAAAAGCAAGTGAGGAGCCTGACTTTGTAACCTACCAGGCTCTGCAGTGAGCAGGATCTCTGGGATGGGAGGAAAAGCAAGTGAGCAGCCTGACTCTGTAACCTACCAGGCTCTGCAGTGAGCAGGATCTCTAGGATGGGAGGAAAAGCAAGTGAGCAGCCTGACTCTGTAACCTACCAGGCTCTGCAGTGAGCAGGATCTCTAGGATGGGAAGAAAAGCAAGTGAGCAGCCTGACTGTGTAACCTACCAGGCTCTGCAGTGAGCAGGATCTCTAGGATGAGAGGAAAAGCAAGTGAGCAGCCTGACTCTGTAACCTCCCAGGCTCTGCAGTGAGCAGGATCTCTAGGATGGGAGGAAAAGCAAGTGAGCAGCCTGACTCTGTAACCTACCAGGCGCTGCAGTGAGCAGGATCTCTAGGATGGGAGGAAAAGCAAGTGAGCAGCCTGACTCTAACCTACCAGGCCCTGCAGTGAGCAGGATCTCTGGGATGGGAGGAAAAGCCTGGCTTTGTAATCCAGCCTTCGTGGCACTTGGCTGGAAGCAGGGAGCCTGAATATTTCTGGCTGTGGAGTTAGGCTCCTTCATCCTGATGCTTGGGCTATTCTGACTGGCTCCTGCTGGGCACTGCATCAGCCCAGGTGAGTGTTTCAGCTGCAGGTACAAAGGTCAGGCTAGAGATGGCAGGCTAGGCAGAGAAGAGAAGCAGGGCTTTTAGGAGCTGGCTGGAGATTCTGGAGATGACAACAATTACAGGATCACAGAGTGGCAGGGACCTCTGGGGATCATCTGGTCCAAACCTCCTGCTAAAACTGGTTCACCTAGATCAAGCTGCACAGGATCATGTCCAGATGGGCTGAGAAAGCCTCCAGAGGAGACTGCACAACCTCTGCAGCCTGTTGCAGTGTTCACAGGGAGTATCTTTTTCCTTCTGCTTAGGTAGAACTTCCTCTGTTCCAGCTTTTGCCCATTGCCCCTTGTCCTGTTGCTGGGTACCACTGAAGAGTCTGGGCCCATCATCCTGACACCTGTTATTAACAGGCATGGATAAGATCCCCTCAGTCTCTTCAGTCTAAACAGGTGTGTCAGCCTTTCCTCATAAGAGAGATGCTGCAGTGTCTCCTCATCATCTTTGCAGCCCTCCACTGGACTGTCTTTAGTAGTTCCCTATCTCTCTTGAACTGGGGAGCTTCTGCTAGATGTAGTATTTCAGATGTGGAGAGTCAAAGGGGAGAAGAACCTCCCTCAGCCTGCTGGTCACAACCTTCTTAATGCACCTCAGAGTACCCTTGGCCTTCCACTGCTTGCTTATAGCAAGCCTGGTGTCCACCAGCACCCTGAGGTCCTAATTATAACTTTAATTATAACCCATTCTTATTCACTGGAGCAACCAAAGGAGAAAGGATACATGAATTTGCCACCATTGTCTTGCAAAGCAGAAAGGAACCCTCAAGTGCACCAACTGCTAAATAAACAGCTTGTTGAGAAGGCAGGAGGTAAAAAGAACCTGTTGAAGTCAGCTGGGAGCCAGGCTGGACCCTTTGAAGGGATTAAGGAGGGCAAGCTGCAGTCCGTGGCAGATGCAAGCAAAGCCCTCATGGGGCAAGTCTGCTAATCCTCTGCTGCACAGCCCAGGCTGCACCTTGAGTTTCCAGCTCTCACCTATGGAGCCTGGCAACCAGATGCCTGAAACTTGCACAGAATGAAAACCTCCAAGGCACACAAATGCTGCTTTTGCAAGCCTGCTTAGGAGCTGAAGCCACTAGCAAAGGCTCCTATAGCAGTCTGAAAGCTCTGGGAAGAGTAATGTCCCTTCTGATCATAAAAATAAATCACATGCTACTGAGACATGGTTTTATCTCTATAAAACAGGCTGAAATAATCTCCTTACTTGCATTTTTTTTTCATAGATTCATCACTAAGGTTTAGGGAAATTAATCACATAATGGTTTCAATTGGAAGGGACCTTTAGAGGTCATTCAGTCCAGCCCCTCCTGCAGTGAGCAGAAACATCACCAGCTAGATCAGGCTGCTCAGAGCCTCACCCAACCTGCCCTGGAATGGGTGTAGGGATGGGGCACCTACTACCTCCCTTGGGCATCCTGGCCCAGTGTTTCACCACCTTCACTGTAAAAAATCCCTTCCTCCTGTCTGTAATACCCAAGCAGCCCCAGGCCCCCTCCCAAACACTGTGGTGTTCTGCAAGCAACACACAACAGCTCCTGCTATGCTGCTCAGTTTTTACATCAGCAAAACATGGCAACCCAAGGGCATTAGCTGGAACAGTCTGAAATTATTTTTGTCTGCCTTAGCAGGAGGGAAACCACCAGTCAGAAGTGTGCTGTTGCTTAGTGATGTTAGCTGCACATTAGGGATACTTGCAAGAGAAAAAGGCAGACAGAGCCAGGCCTCCTCTTTGTATTTTTCCCCCTGTATGCTGCTGAAGAGATAACTTCATCATCCAGGATGTGAGTGCAAACAGCTCCAAGGAATTATTTTTGTCTGTTCTATATTAAACAAATAGAATTCCAGACCTGTTGTCACCTAAGGAAGGGTCACAGAATCATAGAATGGTAAGGTTGGAAGGGACCTCAAGGATCATCCAGTTCCAACCCCCTGCCATAGGCAGGGACACCTCCCACTAGAACAGGTCACTCAAGGTCTCCTCCAACCTGGCCTTGAACACCTCCAGGGAGGGAACAGCCACAGCCTCCCTGGGCAACCTGTGCCAGTGTCTCACCACTCTCACTCCAAAGAACTTCTTCCTAACGGTCAGTTTCAATTTCCCCTCTGCCAGTTCAAACCCATTGCCCCTTGTCCTGTCATTGCAAGACCTTGTCAATAGTCCCTCTCCCGCCTTTCTGTAGCCCCCTTCAGATCCTGGAAGGCTACTCTAAGGTCTCCCTGGAGCCTTCTTTCTGCAGGCTGAACTCAACTCTTTCTTCATAGCAGAGATGTTCCAGCCCAGTACAAACAAAGGCCATGTTCGAATGGGAAAAGGAGGCAGCTGCCAATCCAAGAGAATCAGAGAATCATAGAATCAGTCAGGGTTGGAAGGGACCACAAGGATCAGCCAGTTCCAACCCTCCTGCCATGGGCAGGGACACCTCACACTAGATCAGGCTGCCCACAGCCTCATCCAGCCTGGCCTTAAACACCTCCAGGGATGAGGCTTCCACCACCTCCCTGGGCAACCCCTTCCAGGCTCTCACCACTCTCATGCTGAACAACTTCTTCCTAACATCCAGTCTGAATCTCCCCATTTCTAGCTTGATTCCATTCCCCTCAGTCCTATCACTACCTGACATCCTAAAAAGTCCCTCCCCAGCTTTCTTGTAGCCCACTTCAGATACTGAAAGGCCACAACAAAAGAACCATTCCTCGGCATCTCTGACTTGACATCTGCAAGTCAGGACAATGCTAACAACTTCCATGGTGAAAACTCTTCAGATCTGTGTCTGAAAAGTACTGTAAGAGAGCGAGCAATATTTTATTGATTACTGTTGTTACCACCATTGTTATTATTCCTGTGAATTCTCCCCACCTCTGTGATCTGCTTGCACACAGCTAAGAACATTGACAGAGCAGAAATGAGTTGGGCTGTCAGTAAAACTCCCTCTGCCTCATGACTCTTTTCCCTTCTGCAGTGTTATATACTCCATCGTGATACGAACCATTTGGATGAAGAGCAAAGCTCAGACTGTCATCATAGCCAGCTGCCCTGGTGAGTCTCAGCACACATCTCCAGCCTCATCACTCAAATCCCACCAGTCCCTCCCAAATCCAGGAATTCCAGGAATGCCTGGGCATCTGTTGCCATACTGAGCCCCTGTCACTGCAGTGAGGTTCCTCTGATTGCTCATTCATGACTCCCTCCTACATCCTGCAACTTCGAATCCCTACCCCTAGAACTTTGCCCATTTCCAGAATAGATTTTTTTGTTCCAGAAGATGCTTAAATAAGTTTGGGTTTTTTTTGTTTTGGTTTGTTTTTTTTCCCCACTGTGTTTCCATATGACCTTGCAAGTCTGGATTNCCACCCAGCCTGGAGTTGTGTTTGGGATTGTGCCTACCCAGGTGCAGGACCTTACACTTGGCCTTGCTGAATTTCATGAGTTTGGCCCAGGCCCAACCCCAACTCCACCCTCCCCTTACAAATTACACAGCCTGGGCATGCTGCTTGCATAAGAGATGCAAAAAAGTTGTGTCCACAGAAGAGTTATTTCCAATTCATAGATTCACAGAACGCTTTAGGTTGGAAGGGACCTGAAAGATCATTTAGTTCCAACCCCCACCCCTGCCATGGGTGATTACATTAATCAAAATTCCAGCCCTAAAGTTTGGACTACAGGATTTTAAAGATGCTTTGATAAAAAAAATGACCTTCTCGTGCATTCACTATGGTGAACCTAATTATTCTGAGCCAGCAACACGAAGAGGAAATTGACATTAAT
This sequence comes from Ramphastos sulfuratus, assembly GCA_013399055.1. Taxonomy (NCBI): domain Eukaryota; kingdom Metazoa; phylum Chordata; class Aves; order Piciformes; family Ramphastidae; genus Ramphastos; species Ramphastos sulfuratus. Next base: position 5,670 of record WBNM01015298.1, on the reverse strand, counting down.
AATGAAATCAGGCATATTATTGCAATCATGCTGCTACTGTTATTCAAATACAGGAGTCTCAAAGACATTTAGTGTGACTTGAGAGAAAATGAGATCAACCAGCCTTGCTGGCAGACTGAATAGGATTTGCTTCTCAATTGGAGCCACACTTCATCTCTGCAAAGCTGGTCTAACAGCATTTCATATTTCATTACTGAGTCAACAGGGAGAGTAAACTGCGTGACTGATTATCCACAGCATCAAAGAGAGGCAGAGATTAAGAGAAGGGAATGTGTAGCTTTGAACAATCCCTGGGACTGAAATGCAGTTACAAGTGAGCAGGTAGTCTGCTTTGTCAGGTTGCTGCTTCTCTTCTCTTAGTTATAGCTGCTGGGTTGTTTCCAGACAGTGACTCCTGTGGTACTGCTCAGGTTGTGTTTTGGCACACTGCATTTGTTAGGCTTGACAGCAGGGCAAGGGAGGGGATTCTGCCCCTTTGCTCTGCTCTCCTCAGACCCCACCTGCAGTCCTGCGTGCAGTTCTGGAGCCCCCAGCACAGGAAGGACATGGAACTGTTGGAGTGGGTTTAGAGGAGGCCACCAAAATGCTGAGAGGGCTGCAGCAGCTCTGCTGTGAGGACAGGCTGAGAGAGTTGGGGCTCTGCAGCCTGGAGAAGAGAAGGCTTCAAGGAGACCTTAGAGTAACCTTCCAGGATCTGAAGGGGGCCTACAGGAAGGCTGGGGAGGGACTATTGACAAGGTCTTGTAATGACAGGACAAGGGGCAATGGGTTTGAACTGGCAGAGGGGAGATTTAGACTGGATGTTAGGAGGAAGTTGTTTGCAGTGAGAGTGGTGAGACACTGGCACAGGTTGCCCAGGGAGGTTGTGGCTGCTCCCTCCCTGGAGGTGTTCAAGGCCAGGTTGGAGGAGGCCTTGAGTGACCTGTGCTAGTGGGAGGTGTCCCTGCCTATGGCAGGGGGTTGGAACTAGATGATCCTTGAGGTCCCTTCCAACCTTACCATTCTGTGATTCTAAGATGCCCCTGCTAACTGCAGGGAGGGTGGACTAGATGACCCCTACATAGAATCATCCTCCCTGGGCAACCTGTGCCAGTGTCTCACCACCCTCACTGCAAACAACTTCCTCCTAACATCCACTTTCAATCTCCCCTCTGCCAGTTCAAACCCATTGCCCCTTGTCCTGTCATTACAAGACCTTGTCAATAGTCCCTCCCCAGCCTTTCTGTAGCCCACTTCAGATCCTGGAAGGCCACTTCAAGGTCTCATGGAAGCCTTCTCAACAGGTCCCTTCCAACCCAAACCATTCTGTCACCTCCTTCCCATCCAGCCTTGACAAGTGAGCTGCCTTTTGGGCTCAGAGACTGTGAATGGGATGTTAGGTGCTGGGGCAGTGCAAGGGAGAGGAAGGCAATGGATGGAGAGCCATGGAATCGATGCCAGAAGCCTGTTGACTGCCAAGCTGGGGGGAAGCAGCTCTCCTTTCCCAGCTGGGCAGCAGATGACTCAGTGCAGGTGTCCTCTGTCTCCCAGGGAGATGACATTATCCTGACAGAATTAGGAGGCTGACATTCTAGCTCAGTGAATAAAGGCAGCATCACTGAGGGCCTGTGATTAGCTGCCAGAGACAGGCAGGAAGGGGACCAAAGCTATTTAGTCCCAAGGGCTGACAGGCATCCCCTACCACTGAAAAAGAGATCACTCCTCTCCTTGGGGTTGCACAAGATCCAGATGAGATGCTGTGCTGATGATAATAGCTGCTCCAGAGGTGCTTAGCTCACAGTTTAGTGGTACCATCTGCAGACAGGAGAGGGGCTGGTGTGATTCATGCTTTTTAGAAGCCCAAGAATAGCTTCTCTGAGCCCCAGCTTTTCTGCATGGCATTCAGAGAAAGCTTTTGTCAGAAGCAACTGCAGTTGCCACACCATTAGATAGATTTCAGGAGCTCACCTGGACCTTGGCAATCTTGAAGCACCCAACATCTCTTGATGTTCAAGTAGATCACAGCACCTAATGTCCACAGATTTCTTTAAAGCCCTCTAAAGCTCTGCAGACTCCATGCTATGCCCACAGGCTGACACTGTATGGCTGCTGTGGTGGCACCTGTCATAGGCACTGCCACTTTGGTTACTCTACAAAACCAGAAGGGAGTTAACCTCTTCTTTGCACTTTCAGTGAGCACTCAGCTAACTACCAAGGAAGCACTACTGATTCATGTGACAAGAAACAAGCATAAGGTCACTTGGCTTTGGGTNTCTCCAGGCTGCACAGCCCCAACTCCCTCAGCCTGTCCTCAGAGCAAAGCTGCTGCAGCTCTCTGAGCATCTTTGTGGCCTCCTCTGGACTGGCTCCAACAGTTCCATGTCCTTCCTGTGCTGGGGGCTCCAGAACTGCACACAGGACTGCAGGTGGGGTACAGATCATGTATCTGGTTTCACAGGTTCTGGTACCCTTGCAAGCCTTGCACCTAAAGCTTAGTTGAGTGAACTGCCTGCCCCAGCATTCCTGTGTAAATGGTTGTAGAAGCAGAAAGGGTTGTCAAGCACTGGAATAGGCTGCCCAAGGAGGTGGAGTCACCATCCCTGGAGGGATTTAAAAGACAGGTAGGTATGGTCCTGAGGGCCATGGTTTAGTGGTAACTGGGCAGTCTTCAGTTAGTGGTTGGACTTGATCTTAAAGTGTGTCCTTGGTTTCTGGGCAGCCTGATCTAGTTGAGGATGCCTCTGCTTACTGCAGAGGGGGTTGGACAGGATAAGCTTTGGAGGTCCCTTCCAACCCAGACCATTCTGTGATTCTGTACCCAGACCATTCTGCGATTCTGTCTCTTCCCATCGAAATGATTCTTTGATTCTAAATCTTGACTCAAATGCTCTTGTGAAAGGAGATGCCACAGCTATTTTTGAGGGAATCACAAATAAAGTTACATCTGTGGCCCTTTTATTTCCTCCACTGAACAAATCAGGGGCTATGAACCACTCTTTTCTTCCCTTCCCCAAATCCTCCTCTCCAATTACAGGACAGGGATTAGAATCTTCTAGCACATACACAGCACCTCCAATTAGGATGCCAAATGCCACATTGCTCTGCCCAGGGGTGGTGTGAATGTGTCAGTTCCTTGCTCCTGGGTGTCTGAGAGCCCTCTTTTAATAGGTAGCTGTGACAGGCAGCACAGCCACAGAGCAGTGATTTGATACTGTGCACATTTAAATTGGCTGCTGACTCCAGGGACCATTAAAAGAGTGCTTCACTGTAACTGATGATGCCTTAACTGGATACCTATTTACCCTTTATGTGTGTTCAAAAGTGCCTCCACACATCTAGAGGGAGCACTCCAAACACTTAGAGGGGCACACACAATATACTTTATGGGCATTAAAATGAAAATAAAGACAAATAAAAGCATAATCTAATAACTATTCCCTCAAATAGTTGGAGTGGGTCCAGAGGAGGCCACCAAGATGCTCAGAGGGCTGCAGCAGCTCTGCTGTGAGGACAGGCTGAGAGAGTTGGGGGTCTACAGCCTGGAGAAGAGAAGGCTTCAAGGAGACCTTACAGGAGCCTTCCAGTATCTGAAGGGGGCTCCAGGAAGGCTGGGGAGGGACTATTGACAAGGTCTTGTAATGACAGGACAAGTGGCAATGGGTTTGAAGTGGCAGAGGGGAGATTGAAAGTGGATGTTAGGAGGAAGTTGTTTGCAGTGAGGGTGGTGAGACACTGGCACAGGTTGCCCAGGGAGGTTGTGGCTGCTCCCTCCCTGGAGGTGTTCAAGGCCAGGTTGGAGGAGGTCTTGAGTGACCTGTTCTAGTGGGAGGTGTCCCTGCCTGTGGGAGGTGTCCCTGCCTATGGCAGGGGGTTGGAACTAGATGATCCTTGAGGTCCCTTCCAACCTTACCATTCTATGATTCTATAACTAAGACCCTGAACAGGCAGAAATATTTTGTGTTTTGGGGTTTTTTTTGTTTGTTTGTATGATTGGGATTTTTTGCATGAACAAATACTTTGTGTTAAGAAAGCCTCTGCTTGAGTGTGATTGCCTCCCTAAACAGCTGAAGTATCTAATGCCAAGCTCTTACTCTCTGTGTCTCTCTTCCAGCATTTGTTCTCTGTTGGAGCCCTTACTTTCTTTTTGATATCCTGGACAACTTCAACATACTGCCTGAGACCAAAGAGCGTTTCTATGCCTCTGTGATCATCCAGAACCTGCCAGCTCTGAACAGTGCCATCAATCCCCTCATCTACTGCCTCTTCAGCAACCGCCTCTGCCCCCCTTTCGAGTATCTCTCCTTTGCTGTCACTCTTGAGTAGCCCCTAGAGAGGGAGGGAACACATAAACATCAGCCTCTGTGCAGTTCTGGAGCCCCCAGCACAAGCAGGACATGGAACTGTTTGAGTCAGTCTAGAGGAGGCCACCAAGATGCTCAGAGGGCTGCAGCAGCTCTGCTATGAGGACAGGCTGAGGGAGTTGGGGCTCTGCAGCCTGGAGAAGAGAAGGCTTCAAGGAGACCTTACAGGAGCCTTCCAGTATCTGAATGGGGCTACAGGAAGGCTGGGGAAGGACTACTGACAAGGTCTTGCAATGCCAGGATGGGGAGTAATGGGTTTGAACTGGCAGAGGGGATGTTGGGAAGAAGTTGTTTGCAGTGAGGGTGGTGAGACACTGGCACAGGTTGCCCAGGGAGGTTGTGGAGCACAGAAGCACAGAATCTTTGATCACATTATGTGATTCTGTGCTCCACAACCTCCCTGAAGGTGTTCAAGGCCAGGTTGGATGAGACCTTGAGTGACCTGTTCTAGCGGGAGGTGTCCCTGCCTATGGCAGGGGGTTTGAACTGGCTGAGCTTTGAGGTCCCTTCCAACCTAAACCATTCTGTGATTCTCTGAACCCCTAAACTGACTTCTCGTTTCCAGCTGGTTTAACTCTGACCCTTCCTTGTTTTCCTTAGGGAAAGAAGAACACGAAGGCTGGGAGGGACTTTCCAAGACAGGAGCGACAGAGGGCAGGAGATGCAGGTCCTGTCCAGACCAGAATAAGCCCAGCACAGACAATGCTCCACAAAGCTCTGCTGGGACCTCTACTGAGGAAAGCAGAGGCCCCTCTCAAGCCTCACACAATGATGAGTGGATGGACACGGACTGCAAAGAGCTCTCACCTCACAGTTTGGATTGGCACTGGCTCAGCTGCCAGCGCCAAGCTCAGCACAGGGGTCTGCATGCTGCTGTTGTGAGGGTTCACCTTGCCCCTCTTTTCCAGCAAGCTGTAATAAAGATGTACTCTGAACAGCAGAGAACAATGGAAAGGTCTGCTCAGAGCCTTCTCTGGTTTTTTGGGGAGTCACTAACAATCACCTTCTGTACCACCCAGCTGATACAACTGACAAAGAGTATTTACAAGTAACTGCAGAGCAGAGGCCCCATTTCAAAGGAAGACACAGGCACTTTTCCAGCCAGAACACACCACCAGCACTCTCTGTAATTACATTTGGGTTTCATCCACACAACCACTCGCAGAGCTGCAGCCAGAGAAGAGGGGACTGAAGGACTCAGTTACTGCCTCCTTCCTCTCCCGGCCCTGTGTCTCGGCTCATGTCAGTCACAGAATCATAAATTCAACCAGGTCCTGTTCTATCAGGAGAGTTATAAAGAGACAGATCTCAAAAGCAATGTGTGACAGGG
>WBNM01015294.1:0-35870 GCA_013399055.1 Ramphastos sulfuratus | reverse complement strand
CCACATTAATTCTCTGCTTCCACGACAGGTAGAAGAGTTGACATCCACATGCTGGAATATGGTCAGGAGTGGCATATTTGGAACTACTTGTGAAACCTGACTTCAGTCATGCTTACGTGCAGGCTGACTTTTAATTGCACAGCTCCATCATGCTTTTTGTCCTGATCCCTCACTGCATCTACCACAAGGATGAAATGTCTGAATGGGATCCATTTGGGTTATATCAAAGAATCACACCTTTAAAAAATCTAGTCCAACCCTCCCTGCAGTAAGCTAGGACACCTTCAACTAGATCAGTTTGCTCAGAGTCCAGTCCAGCCAGACCTTGAATGTTTCCAGGGATGGATATCTACCACAGAAGATGATCTGAGGATGATCTAGTTCAATATCCCTACTAAAGCAGGTTCACCTAGGTTGCCCACCTCTTTGGGAAACCTGTTCCAGTGTCTCACCACCCTCATCATAAAAGGTTTCTTCTGCATATCTAGTCCGAACCTACCTTCTGTTAGTTTTAAATTATCCATCCCCCGTCCTATTGCAACAGACTCTACTAAAAAGTTCATCCCCATCTTTTCTATAATCCTCCTTGAAGTACTGAACAGCTGCAATAAGGTCTCCCAGAAGCCTTCTCTCCTCAAGGCTGAACTCTGTTAGCATTTCCTCATGTGATAGGTGTTCTATTCCTTTGACCATTTTAATGGCACTCCTCTGGACTTGCTTCATGTGCTGGTTTGAGGTTAATTGGAATATTTTATTAAAATTAGATTATAGGCTGTGAAAAGCAAACAATGGTGATGTCTACTGCACTCACAGGCTTGCTGAAATGTATAAAAACAAGGACACAAATATAGATAAGACAGAGAGAGTCTCGTTCTCTCTGGCTGCTGGTGTGTCTTCTGGTCTCTCTGCTGTGTAACCCAACTAACCACTCTGCTTCCAACTTCCCTTGCCCATCCTCCAAACTCACCCTGCAGACCAGCCTGACCCTGGGGTAAGGTACAGGGGTGGAAAGAAGGTGGAAGGGTGGTTGGGAGCCCGTCCTGGGGACTCTGATTTCTGGGAGGGGGACTGTGTTTCTGTATTACCTTTAACTTGTATATTTCTGTAACTATTCCTGTATATTGTGTATATATCTGCTTGTCTATTGTGCTAAGCTGTAAACAGCGCTTCATGCCTTAACTTCCATCTGGCTGCGTCTAGTCTGGGTGATTTCATTGTATGGAGGGGTGGGTAACTCCCAAACCATCACAGAAACCCAAAGAGGTATAGAAACCTTGCATATGACCACTGTTCTGGTAGAGCATAAATCCTGCCGGGCTGGTTTAACTCTTGCTCTCCTTCTCCTGTTGTGGGTCCAGGAGTTGAGCGGATGAGCAAACAGTGGAGGGTTTGACCCCAGTAAAGCCTTAAGGGCCAGGCGCTTAGCATCACAAAGTCAGGTGTCTTGCACTGCGTGGTCACGAAGCTCTGAATCCATTGGGCAGAACAATGACGCCAGTGCCTATTGGCCAGTTTCACTTTCGAAATGATGCATTTGATGGGGGGTGATTTAGAACCTTCTGCCTTTCTGCACTGAGCCTCCACCAGGAGCAACACCCTATTCACAGTGCATTAACTGGGAATCATGGCACCATGTGTTCGCAGCTTGCACCAGCTCAGCAACAACTCAGCTCTTCTCTCCTTCCCTCTGCCTGGAATATTTTGCATTTTACCACGGGATCATTATTGTGAGTTTTGGAAGTGTCTTTGTACAGGAAACCTACTCAGGGACCAAAGTGCTGTAAATACACATGCTAGAGTTAATGCTAAGGCTCCATGAGCATAGTTAGAATTTTTCCTGGTTTCCCGTTCCTATTTTCCAAATTCTGATTGTTTAAACTGTTTAAGTCTGTGTTTATAAACTGTTTATTTATATTTTGTGTTTATAAATATGTTTTGTGCAACTACTTCCTGTTGACTAAAAATCCAAAGAATCTCAGGGAATTTCCCCAATTTTAAAAAATATTCCTAATAAAAATATTAACATCAAAATTAATAGTCATAATTAATAACCAATTATTAATTTCAACAACAAACACCTATCCCCATCTTAATATGACTGCTCAGTGCCAAGTGCTGAAACCTCAGAAAATAACCCTTCTAATGGCTGGCAATATTCAAACCCAGTTCAGTGGTAGTTTAACAAGCCCCAGAATCTTCAAATGTTAACTCCTGTGAGTAATTCTTACTTCATGTTTGCCAGATTGGAGAGCATTGCACAGACGGCAAGGAACTGCTGAAGTGTTGCAGTCCAAACCTGTGGACAGCCAGCCAGCTGCTGTGATGTATTTGGTACTTCATGAGGAAAATACTATACTCCTTTATTTGAAGTGATGAAAACATTGTTCTAGAATACGTTTCGCAGCATGTAATGGACGTCCTGCCCCTAGAGCACAAGAGCTGAGCTCAGTCCTGTTCAGTATCTTTATTGATGATCTGGACCAGGGGATTGAGTACAGCATCAGTAAGTCTGCAGATGACACCAAGTCAGGAGCAGGTGTGGATCTGCTGGAGGATANGGAGTTGCTGTCCCTGGAGGTGTTGAAGAAAAGCCTGGATGGGGCACTTAGTGCCATGGTCTGGTTGATTGGGTAGGACTGAGTGATAGGTTGGACTGGATGAGCTGGTTGATTCTATGATTCTATGAAGACAGCACACACTAGATGAGGCAGCCACACCTTCTCCAAAACAGGGGGCCTGCACTTTCAGACTTCACAGTCTGCTACAGCACTAAAGTACTTCCCTTTGTCATCTTTGGGCTGCACTGGTATCGTTGCTTAGCTATAAGCAAAGGCATGCTTCAGTACAGTGCAATAAATCAGCATCTGCAGAGGCCATTAAAGATTAAAAGCATATGGCAGAGAAGAGCTGGGCGAAAGTCCCAACTCCCAGCAGTCTGCACACATTGGGATCCTGATGTGCCCAGGATCCTGTCTGATGTCGAATGCCTCAACTGGCTCTGCGATCAGCCATGAACTGGTGGTGGGAGTGAGGACAAGAAAGCACTACATGGGCAAAGCAGCATGCAAAATAAATCTTCTGCCCATCTGAAGTGCTTTGTAACAGGTAGCAAGCTATAGCATCCAGGATTGAGTCAAGTTCAGAGCTCCCTATCTGTAACACCCAGCACCAATATGTGCATTAAAAAAAAAAAAAAAAAAGCAGCAATCAAGTGATAAAAAAATTATCAGAGGCCAAACTGATCATTAGCTTCTGTTTCTATCAGACACACGAGGGGCACAAGGTAAAGGCACTATAAGGATGCCATCATAGCCAGCAAAGAACCACATCGTGGGTGAGATAGGCTGACCACTCCAATCAAGTTAACCTCATGTACAGGCATCTGGGAGACACAGTGACAACTGAAGTGCAGCTGTAAGTCCCCCTCTTGGTTTTGGTTAGTTTCCAGCTTTGACAGCACAGGGATGATGCATCAGCAGGACTGAACCCATGCATATGCCCCATGACCATCTTCTAACAGATGTTCTTGCAACCACAGGCAGCTCTAGCTTCAAATCACAGCCACAGCACGTTGTTCATCAGCCTCTCCACATGTGCCAAAGCTCTCGCTGTTTCTGACCTCATACTTTATCAGCTGATGGAGCTTGACAAAAGGAACACATGCCACCTCCAGTGTGATTTGATGATTGTACATCACAGTAGAATCTCACCAGTGACTATCCATCCTTCCCAGGGCGCTGAGAATCTTTTATCGGCTGCCCACTGCCCTTAAGCTGTACATCAAGGAGACAAGAAAATGTAATAAATCTGAGAACCATTCAGTGAATCAAAGGGAGAAACAAGGGTGTCTCTGGCTGTGTGGTTTTCAGAACAATTATGGGACAGAGTCATGCTGCAATTGTGCTGGACTAACTGATGTGGACTAGTAGAGGAAGGCACAGTGTGTGAAGTTGCTGTTGCCATGAATTACTTAATTTGCTGGCTAACAAGGCAATGGAATAGAGGAGTATAGTGGGGAAAATATGGGAGATCCACTGAACTCTAGCAAGAAGAGCTAGTTTTAGGGCAGGTACGTATTTTAATGTTGGATGTTGTGCTGGTTTGAGGCTAATTGGAATATTTTAATGGAGAAAATTATAGGCTGTGAAAAGAAAACAATGGTGATGTCTACTTCACTCATAGGCTTGCTGAGATGTATAAGAACAAGAACACAAACATAGGTAAGACACTCTGAGAGTCTCGCTCTCTCTAGCTATGGGTTTTGTCTGCTAGCCTCTCTGCTAACCTAACTAATCACTCTCCTTCTAACTCCCCTGGCCAATCCTCCAAACTCACCTTGCATGTAAGGCAGACCCTGGGGTAAGGTAGAGTGGTATGAAAGTAGAAGAGTGGTGGGGAGCCCCTCCTGGGGACTCTGATTTCTGGGAGGGGGATTGTGTTTCTGTATTACCTTTAACTTGTATATTTCTGTAAATATTCCTGTATATTGTGTATGTATCTGCTTGTACATTGTGCTAAGCTGTAAATGGAGCTTCAGTCCTTAACTTCCAGCCAGCTGAGACTAGTCTGGGTGATTTTGCAAAGTGTGGGGAGGCGGGTAACTCCCAAACCATCACAGGTATGGAGTGAAGGAGACAAAGCAACTTCAAGAAGGGACTTTGGCTCTTGCTCCCTTGTTATAGTCCTTTTAAATAGCTATGTTGGGTTGTGTTATGGGGAAGAGGGGGAGGGAGTGGAATGTCTGATAAGCTGTACCATGTAAGGGCAGTTTGCAACAAAGACTGCTGCAGGGGAGCATGCTTTCTTAGAAGAACCGTTTGAGCACATGGTCCTGCTTCATGGTCCATCCTTTGACCACAGTAGAAGTACGTTTCCTCTTCTGTTCCAGCATCAGATGCTCCAGGTACGATTCATCAAGGTGTGCCAGACCATGATCAAACACCCCCACAAGACCCCTGTGAGCAGGTTGTGCCTGGGATGTACATCTGTCCCCAGCTTTGGGAAATACTGTGCTCACAGTGTGAGACATGACAGGCCTGTGTTTAGCTGTGCAGCAGCAAAGCCAGGGAGTTTTAGGCATGAGAACACCTGGATTAGTAACATCTGGCACATTCATCTATTATATACCAGATGTATGGACTACACGCAGAGCTAAAGAACCCCTTACTCAACAGACACATAGTTTAATTATGACACAAAATACTATTCCTCTTTCATGCCCAATGACTGAGGCAAAAGTTTTGCTTCCCCTCAATCATGTTTTATGATATATAAAATTATCCTCTGTAACGATATGGGTGGGATCTACTCCAAAATTAATATAATTTATTAACGTTGATATTTAGCAATCTCGCCACAGATCGTATTTTTTTAATAATAACAGGTTCTTTGCATGGTCATAAAAGTATTACACAGAGGGAAACAAACAGGGAATCTAGAACACTAGCAACAATATAACAAACATTAAACTATTTAGGAAAGAGAATCTCGCAGACGACATGCTGCTTGCCCTTGAGGGAGACCTGAGAGGCTCCTTTCTGCTAAGGCAGAAGGCACAATAGAATTCAGTTATAGAGAGGCTTATGAATATTTACTCAAAATATTATCTCCAGACCACTGGAGCTAACTACAGTTTCCAGACAGCACCCAAACACTTAAAAGGGAGTTCTGTCAGTGTCTTGATAGCCGTTGAGAGGCTTCTAGATCTTCCCAGGTTCTAACAAGGTGCTGGGAAAGAGGCAGGTGATCTCTGACCTGATCCTGGATCCTCTTGGCATGGAGGTTTGCAGAGGTGCAGGCAAGATCTCTTGCAGATGTGCAGAGAGCACGATGCTGGTGGCACTTCTCACCACATCGTGAGGCACTTAATGCCTTCTCCTGGTAAACTCGAGGCACTTAAGTTTCCAGGTAGTTCAAGCCCAAAACATGAGGGCTAAGCTGGTCTGAAGCATGAGGCAGAGCATGTTGTCTGAGGCAACAGCAGTAAGGCAGAGTATGTTGTCTGAGCAGAGCACTGACTGCTTGCAACTTAGCTCCATTTATATTATTTACTCAAGTGTAATGGCTCCTTTGGCCAGAGAGATTCACCGATCGGAATGGCACTTTGCCAAACCAATCATATTAGGTGAAACCAGGGTTTGTTTACCCTTATTTGGGCAAGACACTCGTAAGTACATAAACACCTGTGGGTACCTGTTTATCACTATTAGCCTTCCACAGCATCCTCTTTGTGCTGTCTTCACCAAAGCTTTGGCAGCCTCTAAACACCAAAGAAAGCCAGGCTATGTATTTCACACTTCTTATGTGCTAGATATAAAAGTTACAAGGAAGTACTACTTCAAAAAGAATTGAAAGATGTCTGCTTGTCCCTTACTTAGAAATAATCTGTGATGTTTTGGGAGTTCCCCATCCCACAACACTTTGTAAAATGACCCAGACTAGAGCTTAGCCGGCTGGAAGTTAAGGAATGAAGCTCTATTTACAGCTCAGCACAATATACAAGCAGATATAGACACTATATATAGGAATATTTACAGAAATATACAAGTTAAAGGTAACACAGAAACACAACACCCCTCCCAGAAGTCAAAGACCCCAGGAGGGGGTTCCAACCACCCTTCCACCTTCTCCCCACCCCTATACCTTACCCCACAGTTTGCCTTACACACAAGGTGAATTTGGAGGATCAGCCAGGGGGGTTAGAAGAAAAGTGGTTAGTGAGGTTACTCAGCAGACAGGAGCAAGCCAGAAGCTGCTAGACTGAGATGCTGTGCCCCAGAGACTGTGTTATCTATGTTTTGAGTACTTATTCTTAAACATCTCAGCAAGCCTATGAGTGAAGTAGACATCACCATTGTTTCCTTTTCACAGCCTATAGTATAATTTTCTCTATTAAAACATTCCAATTAGCCTCAAACCAGCACATAATCTTTCACACCTTTGTCATTGTCATTCTCTTTTTTTGGAATATTATTTACCTCATCTGTATCAGCCACATGGCATTAAAGATGAAGACAGATAATTTTATTATCTGTGATGTTAATTTTCCCTTACTGCCTGTGTTTAAATCATAAAACAGCAGAACATTCCCTCACAGAAGTTATGATACTTGTAAGATAATGGTAAGGGATGTGGCAAGCAAAAGTAGGTTAACAGACTGAACTGCATTTATTTTGCATCAGCTATAAAACAGTCTTGCGAATTGTCCCTAATTGGGTTTGGTTATGTCAAGGCGTTTATTTAATTCTCCATCACTTGTAAGAGCCCTGAGGTAAGTCACTTCAGAGAGAGACAATTCTGACTTTGAAAATGTGGTATTGTTGAGCAGAAAGACTCACTGAGCAGACTGCTAGTTTCTTTCAGCAGCAGGAGAGATTCAGGAGGTGATTAGCTTTGTTCTCATTTACAAAGCACCAGTGGGAATTTCTGAAGAGTTTCACAGGCCCTGGGGATGAGGACAAGAACAAAACAGGGCAGTGAAAAGCAAATAGTGCACTTCATCAATAAACTACTTAGAGATGCCACATCAATAGCAAATTAGGAAGAATGGAAGGCATTCTAATACTTTCACATAGTAAAGGAAATTTATGTATTGTTTTTATTCCTACTTGACTTCTTTTAAACAACTGCACCTCTATCAAACTGTGCTTGGCAGAGGGAGTAGAGGCAAGACCACAGGTTATTTGATAAGATATGAAAGGGAGAAATGCACTGCTCCATGCTAGTTGTACAGCACTGACCTCTTCCAAAGGTTACTACCGTCAGGAACTCCATCCTCAGAAAGGCTGGGAAAACAGCCCAACAGGAGGAAAAGGCTACTATAAACTGTGTGTTTATCAGGAATGTAAAACTACTGCTTCTAAAGCATCCCCTGTCCACTTGTTTCTGGAGAGGACACTGGCTGCTCACCCAGATATAGGTGGGATGGAAAGCTAGAGAGGACAAAATATCACATTAGTATCTAATTTTCCATCAACAAAATGATACTTTTGAAAGTTCTGTTGCCCCTAACTAGAGAAATAAAACTGAAAATCAAAGTTTAAAAAACCAATATTACAGCTGGTAGAAAATCAGCGCAGGTGCACTATCCTTCCAGTGTAATAGCCCTGAAGCATTTTGTTTGGATTTTAACACCATCATAAATCACTAGCAAGCACCTTATTTTTAAAAACAAAACGCTTCTAACCAGAAAAGAGAGCTTTCATTTTAGAAAAGCCTCCATAAGCTCCATTTTCCAGGCTGAAAAAAGCTCCCAGCTACTAGGCAAACTCATTTGCCAATTTAAAAACATTTTGCTCAGAAAGTTAAATAAAAAATACAGGAAAAAAAAAAACAAAACCTTGCCATGCTTAGACAAAGCTGTGTTTTCAAGTTTAAACCAGCTTCAAAACCATCCCACGTCAACCTTGCTTAACAGGCAGCCAATAGACACTAAAGGAAAGAGCAAGAGAGGGAATTTCACAGCTCCATTGTGCAGTCCCAGGCAGGGTTACCACAACCCTGCTTGTGTTCACGGGCTTCTGCATGATTTAAACCGCTCTGGAGTTACATTCTGCTGACAAGAACAAAATGGGAAACAACAGAAAGAAATAATTCACTTCTTGGAACACAAGGAGGGTGATATTTCAGTAAGTGGTTTACAGCCACAGAGTACTCAAGATGCTTAGAAGATTGAGAATTTATGCTGTTTTGAAAAGTTTTGAAAATTTTTTCAGTCTAGAAGGTCCATTTGGACTGATGTTCCTAACATCTGGCACTCTACCAACAAGCAGGCCTTCCTGGAAATCCACCTGCCTACTACTATGTCTCCAGGGTTCCTTTGTCTCATGAATTCTTTTTCTAGAACAGCTGTGCATTTGGAAGACACCTTTGTACTGGGTATGGGAGGCTTAAGATGCAATACTCCAGTCTTCATAAGCTGTGCCAAGAGCTCTTCTCTTGCTCACAAAATTGCTCCAAGGATCCGCACGGTTCTCCATGGTTTATCCTGCAGAATAATCTCCATGGTTTATAGAATCATAGAATGGTAAGGTTGGAAAGGACCTCAAAGATCATCTAGTTCCAACCCCCTGCCATAGGCAGGGACACCTCCCACTAGTACAGGTCACTCAAGGCCTCCTCCAACCTGGTCTTGAACACCTCCAGGAAGGGAGCAACCACAACTTCCCTGAGCAACCTGTTCCAGTGTCTCACCGCCCTCACTGCAAAGAACTTCCTCCTAACATCCAGTCTCAATCTCCCCTCTGCCAGTTTAAGCCCATTGTCCCTTGTCCTGTCATTACAAGACCTTGTCAATAGTCCCTCCCCAGCCTTCCTGTAGGCCCCCTTCAGATACTGGAAGGCTACTCTAAGGTGTCCTGGAAGCCTTCTCTTCTGCAGGCTGCAGAGCCCCAACTCTCGTAGCCTGTCCTCATATATCCTGCAGAACATTTGGTACCAAGCTGCAAAGTCTCCTGGGCACAAGTTGTCACATATGCACACAGGCTGCCAGCCACTTCGCTCCCTGCAAGCACATGGGTGAGCCATGCCAGCACCCTGCAGACCACTGTGGTTTGACCGCAGCTCCCTGGCCCATCCAGTTGATAGATCCTCTCAACGGGGATTCTTGAGCAGACACGTGGAATTTAAACCTTCAAGAGCACAGCTGTTTTTCATTACACACTCAGGACAAGAGAAGGGTCTCAGTAGTAGCGTAGCCTAGCACAAACGAGGTGAGAGAGAGACCATCTCCTTGCTCTTAGCGATAGCCAGCGTGCCCCAGCGTGGGGACACGGCATCTGCTGCCTTCTTTTGGTTTCCAGGAGGCCAAAAAAACGGAGAACCTGCCCAATCCCGTACCCATGCGAACAAACGCTGCCTGGCTTCCCTGTCTATCACCTCTTCTCGGCCCTTCTGGGGGCGGAGGGATGAGGAACCCCCAGACTCCTGCGCAGGAAGGGAGGCGAGGGTGTGGCTAGTGGAGAGCCGGGCACAACTCGCGGCCCCTACCCCAGACGGCCGTGCTCGGGGCCGGCCTTCCCCCCCGCATGGCGCCCGCGCTCCTCTGTCTCCCTGCTGGCACCGCGGCCTGAGGGAAAAGACCCAGCGGCCGCTGTGTCTCGCTAAGCTCCTGTCTCCGCAGCCCCGCAGCTAGCGAGCTCAGCCCCCTCCCGCCGCCCCGCCTCAGACCGCCCTCCCCGCGCGGCACGCCGGGCCAACATGGCCACTTCCCGCCCCGGCGGGCGTCCGCCGTTTGGCTAAGAGACTGCTGCCCGCCCCGGGGCCGCCCCACCGGCCGGCATGGAGGAGAGCTCCAGCTGCGAGAGCCTCGGCGCTGGGCGGGCGGCGGCGGCGGCAGCGCGGCCGCCCAGCGGCGACTCCCTCTCCAGGTAACGGCCGCCGCGCCATGGCCGCGGTCCGCCGCCCGCGGGGAGCCGGGGCTGGGCTGCCACGGCCCCACGGCCGGGCGGCGTGAGGGACCCCGTGTCAATCAAGAGCCCTGACGGGGCGTGGGGGAGAGGAAGAGGGCGAAGAGGGGTCGGTAGAGAAAAGGAAACCGAGGGGATAGGTCTGGTGCGGATTTTCGCCCTCCGTGGAAAGGAAGCTCTGGCGTTTCGCCGCCGCCGGGTCTCGCCCGCCGGTGTGTCCCGATGGGATGTTCCTGTGCTGGGGGTGGCTTCGGGGCCATGGCACACGCTAGCCGGCGTGGGCGCTGCTCGGTTGTGGTCAAGCTGGCTTATTTTACATCTGTTTTAGAGCAGGAGGTGCCACCCCCAGCGGCCTTTTGATAGAAGCTCTCCCAATACCCAAAGCTGCGCTACTCGCAATGAATGGATTTAGGAAACCAACAGTAGAGGTGGGATTTTGCTGGATGGACGGAGTAGGGCACCAGGTTCATTAGCTGCTTTCCTGCACACTGCAGTTCCCAAGCTAGGCCTCATCCTGTGCTGTTGCAGTAACAGATTGCTTGAACGTTTCTGGTGGTGTCCTTGCAGCTTTTTCCTGAGGGCTTGTGGTCTGAAAGACTTTTAATGCTGTGTGGGTAATTTCCAAAGTCTTTAGGCCACAGAAGCCGAAAGGAGACTTTCCTCTGTGTCTCACCCTCTGCAGACTATTGGTGAAGTGTAAATGTTGTGATTTATAAGCATTTCTCACTTGAGCTGTGTGTTTCATGTAAGAGTGTGGCAAGGTAGCAAGGAAGGACGTTTACTGGTGGACAGGGGTGGTGGCACAGGTGGCCCTGGGTTTCTTAGTGGAACCTGAGAACAGGATAACCTGATGGCTGAAGGTCATTCTGTCCCATTCTGGGCTGCTCTTGTTATGCCCAGGTTGTAGGATCACAGTGTAGCTCAAGCTGAAAGGGTCTCGGCATCCTCAGTCTAGCCACCTGCTTGCAGCAGGGACAGCTCTGAGATCAGATCAGGTTGCTCATGGGTTTTACCCAGTCTGATCTTGAAAACCTACAAAGATGGAGACTGCACTACCTCTCTGGGCAGCCCATTACCATCCCCTGGATATGTTACGCATAACGGGTTGCTTTTTGGTCCCCTGAAGCAATCTGTGTTCCAGGCTCTCCCAGACACTCCTCATAGACTCATCTCAGTGCTGCCTCTCTGAACTCCCTCCAGCTCATCAATGTGTTTCCTACACTGGAGGACTAAACTGAATGCGATATTCCAGAAGCACTCTAATGAGCACCAAGTAGAGAGGGATCCTTCTCTGGATACCCTTGGCTCTGCCTCTCTGGGTGCTGGTGGCCTCTTTGCTACTAGCATCTTTAGTCCCATGCTTAGTTTTTCCACTGCAGGACCCCTAAGACCTTTCCTGCAGGGATGCTCCCCAGACAGGCAGTGCCCAGTTTGCACTCAAATTCCTTCTTTCTTGAGTTCTTCACGACTCCTTCATCAAAATGTTCTGTTCTCTGTACTAGCTTGCTTGTGTAGTTTACCTGTGCCCTGCCAGATGTGTACAGGCCTATTTCCCCCCCTTACCTTGCTGACCCAATATACTTTTTTTCCCTCTGCATCAGCTCAGGCAAATTGGACCCGTCTGGAGGTCAGTCACTGTAAGAGACACAGACCTGTGGACACAAAAGAGAGCTTAATTTGGAAGAGCCAGTGGCTACAAGGAAGCTCCTGTTCAGCCTTTCAGCAGCATGCTCTGGACAGATGTAACCAGTGGGATCAAGAATAATTTGTTTCTGCTGAGCGTGCACAAGGCTATGTCCTCCAAGCTCTGAAAAGACCAAGACTTGAATGGATTTCTAAGGATATAAAAAAACTTGTCCAAAAGCTTTGAGAATGTCAAATCTCTGCTCCAAAATCTAGAACTCATAGAAGAAAACTAGCCAATTTTTTTTTTAACTTCTACCAAACAAAGTAGATTTTCCCCTAGCTGGGTGTTGAAAATAGGTAAATCTTTTTCATCTGCAGTTATTAATAAAAGCCTTTTTATCTTGAGTTGGTCTGTGCTTTGAAACTTGGTTAAGATTAAGGCAAAATTATAAGTAAAGTAGTGCTCTGATAATGAGAGATGCCTGGTGACCCTCAGAATATTTATTGCAAGCTTCCTTTCCAAATCTAGTGATACTTATGCACAAGTAAATAATTTTCCTGGGGATTAAACTATTGATCCATTTTCACTGTGAGGAATTAAATATTTTTTTGTTTTTAAATTAATTAAAGCTGCACTGCAGCCTAGCTTTATGCACCAGAACAGTCTCTCTAAAGCTAATGGGTCTATTTGTATGCATTGAAAGATACCATCTTTATGATTGTGGTCTAATAGCTAGATCAACTTTGAATTGTTAACCTATGACTATAGAGATGCGACACATTTTCATTGTGGAGGAAGTTCTTTACAGTGAGGGTGGTGAGACACTGGAACAGGTTGTTCAGGGAAGTTGTGGTTGCTCCCTCCCTGGAGGTGTTCAAGGCCAGGTTGGATAAGGCCTTGAGTGACCTGTACTAGTGGGAGGTGTCCCTGCCTATGGCAGGGGGTTGGAACTAGATGATCTTTGAGGTCCCTTTCAGCCTTACCATTCTATGATTATGTGATTTTGCTTAAACAAAAAAAGTGAGCTTTGGAGTTGATGTGAGGAGCACAATGAATTGTGAGGGTGCTGTTACCAGTTTTTATAAACTGTTTCACGTAAAAGCAACAACAGCAAAAAAATGAATAGAAATTCACTCATCCCAGATTCAGTTACCTAGCAATGAGAAGCCTTACTGAGTTGTAGTTAACAGGATTTTTTAATGTAAAATTTAGAAGACTTGGTAAGGTGCTAGTATTAAATATATACAGCAAGGCATCTTTGAATTATTTCAACTCCATCTCCAAGTGAGTTTCATATTTTTAGAGATCCTTGAGCTCTGTCTTCTCAACAAGACATGCTTGATAATTTACTTATATGTAAAGTTGCTGACATGAATAAGTGCCTTAACATACATATGTTTGTTTATCTGTTAACAGTGCATGTGAGATATCTCCATAATGGAATTTGACAGTGAAAATTGGTTTGGTATTTTAGTAGACGCCAGTAATGTGCAGTACCTATGCTCCCTGAGGAAGATGTGGGAACAACTAAAAAGTACTACTTCCTTTCTGTCCCAACTAGAAAAAATAATTGATAAACTCTATGAGACTAATAGTATTGAGCTGGATCCAGTTGATGTCCCTGCTCACTGCAGGGGAAGTTGAACAGTATGACTTTTGAGGGTCCCTTCCAGCCCACTGCAATGTGTGAAATCTGTATTGCTCTTTGTACATGGCAAAAAATCCCCAGCTCTGTGTGGAACTACTGAATTAGTTTCAAATGAGCAAGTCACAGCTAATTAGCTCAGCTGCCCTTATAGTTGTGCTGAAACAGCTGTTCTGCTTTTGAAGTCTAAGCTGTCTCACCCAGTGCTAGTTTTGGGTGGCACAGCACTCAGTTCTGCAGATCTCTGTCGCTTCCAAAGGTCAGTATTTAAGATGGAATTTCCTCTTGCATCCTGTTCTCCTAGAAGATGAATGACCACGAGCCAGCTACTTTCAAAAACAGTTGTGTTGGTAATATAACTAGCAGCTTGCAAGGAGCACTTGAGTGTCTGCAGTGTGAGGACAGAAAAAGGAGTGAGGTAAACCACTGATTCTAACGTTTGATGAGCTACAGCACGGTTAAGTCCAGAAGAGCAAGCCTTACTCAGTGTTGTATACTGCTTTTGTACCTGTAAAATTGCCTGGAGATCCTGGGTGAGTGGGTGAGAAGCACATTTCAGCTGCACTAGTTAGACTTCTTCAAAGGCCACTCTTAAAAATTAATTTATAGGTAGAGTTGCAGGAGGGTTTTGTGCTTTGTGGGGGTTTTTTGGTTGGATTCTTTTTTGTTGGTTGTTTTCTGTTTTGTTGCATATGGACACTGGCCTTTGAAATAACAGCAACAACATTTTATAACAATCTTTTCTTCTGTGAAAGGAAACACAGATAAAGTCATGTGTGACTTTTTATCAGAACGCATGATTTTTAGGAGAAAGGTGATATCAAACTTCAGTCACTTTTAATTAAATCGATGAGGCATTTTGGTCTTGCGACCTGTGCAATTATGTGCCGTAGGATCTGAATGTGTATCTTTATATTCCTCTGAAATGTTATCTGAAAAAGCATATTACAGACCACTCTGAACAATAGTCCAATAAGGTATCTAAGAGGCAATCTGTTAGATCTGCTGAAGGTGAATTTTTATTGCCTATCCAAAAGTGAGGAGGTGATTGTGCAGTAAGGAAGCTGCTTTGGGAGATGTCAGCAGTATCTCAGCCTCAGTATAAAATGAGAGAAAGACATAAGGCAGTGGGCAGATGTTTCCTGCCAGCATAAATGTAGCAATGCTTGATGTTGTCACTTTCTAGCTGCTTGTTACCACCTCTCCACTGGTGGTTATCATCCACAGAGGTCTGCAGACACAGTGGATCCTATGCATTGAACTTTTACTGAAGCATATGAGAGTAATCATGCTCCTTGTCTTTATGTTTGCAGGGGTAACTCTGCTAACATAAACTCTGTGTAAATCAGTGCAGCAAGCTCTGTTGAAGCAATAGCTCCGTGAGCTTTGCGTCAAATAAGGTTCTGTCAATACTTGGTCTGATTTAAGGCTATGCTGAAGGAATTCTTTCCCCATGGGTGAGAGTAATGCTGGAAGGAGTTGTGT
Organism: Ramphastos sulfuratus; assembly: GCA_013399055.1. Classification (NCBI taxonomy): domain Eukaryota; kingdom Metazoa; phylum Chordata; class Aves; order Piciformes; family Ramphastidae; genus Ramphastos; species Ramphastos sulfuratus. The sequence goes on along the minus strand of WBNM01015294.1, from coordinate 20,707 downwards.
CTATAAGCTCTTGGTTGAGGAGGGTTCGCTAACACCACATTGCTACCAGATGTATAAGCTTTGCTGATTGAGTTGTTTTGTGATGACTCACTGAAGTTAGAGTTTGAAAGGGAAGTTTTTTGCCAGTTCTGGTGTTCAGTGAAATGTGAGTAGCTGTCATTTTCCTCATGAGCTTTGAGAGCGCTTCATACATTTGATTTCTTATATGTGTAAAGTAGGATTTCTCAAAAGTTGTTACCGTTAAAGACAAGTATATTGCTGTCTGAGTGTTTATAATGAATTGGGGTTTTGCACATAAGAAACTTAACACTATGCCTAGAACCAATTAGCAACTGCAGATGGGCTCATTATCATTAATTTTAATATGTGAATGATAATTTATAACACTTACTTGCAACCGAAGTCCATTCTGAGACAGTTTGTTTATGTATTGTAAATTGTGAAGAAAAAGAGCAGTTTTGCCTACATGTATGTTTGCAAAGTGAGGAGAATCTTTTCATAGAGTCTGAAGATTTGGAGCAGAAAATAATGAAAGCAACATTCAGTTGAAAAGACTTAGGAGCTTTTAATTTATGCAGTACACTTGAGAAACCATTATCTTTGAAGAACTCAAGAATTGTTTTTAATAGCAATCTTTGATATGCACATTTCTGCTCCTGCATCCAGCAGAAACCCTTCTTCCTTCTCTTGGAGTTGTGCAACCTTCAGTGTTAGAAGTTTTCCTCTCTCAGGCACATGTGCATCTCTTTGTCTAGGCTCTGGCCATTCAGCAAAAATGTGTTGTTGTTTTTTTCAAAGTATATGTTCAATTTGAGACTATAAAATACAATTGACACTCTACATTTTTCTTGTGTTGTAATTAATGTTATATTGCTCTTTAAAAACCTCAGGAGTTTGGGATGCCATGGTTCTAACTGCTATACAGATACAGAAGGCAATGATTTCTTCATTGAAGAGCTAGGGACCAGCTCTTCTGTTTTTACTAATGCCTGATGGGTAATTTTACTAAGCTCTTGGATGCACAGTCGAGTGCGGAGACTCCTTGCTGAGGCGTTGGATGAAGAGTAAGAAAGTCTAAGGATGAGATGAAAAACTGCTGTGGATAGATGAGGAAAGATCTGACAGCTAGTGAGGAGTGAAGCTAGGCTCGGAACACGACTCCCTTGGGTCCCATCAAGCATTGCCTTTTCTGAAGAGGGATGGTAGTGTTGTGTTGGCTAACAGTCTGTTAGACAGTTTTGAGTTGTGCACATAGTTCCTTAACTACAGAGTATTTACAACAGAGACACGGTTACAAAACCTGACTTTTAAAGACTGAGGATGATTGGATGTCAAATTACACAATTTCTGTTACATGGTTGTATTCCTGTGATGACTTGAATGTGTTGTGTTATCAATTTCTGGTATTTTATTGTCTCACTTCCTCTGCTAATTCTTTTATAGCTCATGTAGAGAGGCAAGAACTGTATTTGGAAAGGTCATAACACCTCTTGAATAGCTCAGCAGAATCAATAGTCCACATCTCTTTTTTTCATTAATCTTTTCCTGATGACCTACTTTACTGTTACAGGTTTTTTATTGCTGAGAGCATCAGATAATGTAAGAGACCTGCTCCATCCACCAAAAGTCTTACATTACCACAAAGTTTAGTTGAGGAAAAATATAGCAAGCATACATTAGAAGTGCATTGGAAACTTTCCAGAGGTCACTCTGGTAAGTTGTTACGTACAAGGTGGCATTGTGAAACAGGACTGGGAAAAAGTGGTCTTATTATTTGTCCATGGAAAGCATATTCCACCATGAAGAAGAGGGTGACAGGAATGTAATGAAGTGCTTGCTTTGTAGAGTTGTTTTGGGTAACCCAGGCAAGCGAACACAGAAGAGTAACCATCAAAATAATTAGCCCTATCTTCACTTTTAACTAAAACCCACCTAACTCTTATAGCCTCAGTAATTGGGAGCTAATTGAAGAAAAAAAATGGTGAGAGACAATGACAAAAAAAAAAAAAATCAGTGGAACTTTTCAAGTATTTGGTTTTCCTTTTCTTACCATCTGTAGTTTCTTTTGCCAGACAATGTTCTCACTCAGTAATTTTCCAGTGATTTTCAAGGTAGCTCTTTTCCTTGTCTCTTGCCTTTCTGCTCCGTGAATTCTTTTCCATTGCTTTCTAAACCCTGATATATTTGATGAAGAGACAACGTTAGCAGTTTTCTAGTCCATAACCCCTTCAAGGTCATAGTCTAATAATTTTTTTTATCTCTGTACAAATGCTTCCATTTCAGAGGTCTGGCCTTTCTGTAGTCTTCTGGACATGGCTCCAGAATCTTTATTGTTAGGTCACCCAATGGTTCAAATTTGATCTTGGTCAGGTTTAGGTATGTGATCATATTTCTGCTGGACTAGTCAGAAAACGTGAATTTGTGGGTTTTAGGTTTTGGGTTATTTTTCTTTGTTCTGGGAAGATCAATAACACCTGCTTGGAATATAACAACATTTTAACATTTTAATCTGGATTTATTTACTGTGATGTAAAGGGACTACATGCCCATACAAAGTGTTAAGCTCAAAATTGTGTTCAATGGCTGCTAAAAATGCAGCACACCTTTATGGCAAAGAATTCGTTGTTAGTGTTCCTGAAACTTTGGAAGTCTAGGCATCATTAGTCTAAAGGCAATTATTACAGAAAAAGAAAGAATAGTACTTCAGTTACAACTGTCATACATACAGTTGTTGGTTTCTGCTCCTCTTTCTGGCTTTACACTCACCCCTCCCTTGCTCCTCTGGGTTCCAAGGTTGCTGGTTTATTCCCTTGGTGTTACAGCAAGTTGTCAGCATCTGGAGTCCTTTGATGAGAAAATTACGAAGTTCATGTTAATGGTTTCTTCTTTCCCTACCGTAGGATCCACCTGGGATTGTTTTCGTGTATTTGATAAACAACTTTACACCTGTATATCTCTGTCTTCATAGAATCATAGAACTGTTGAGGTTGGAAGAGACCTTTGAAGTCATGAAGTCAAACTGCTCACCTAGAGCTTGCAATGCCACGACTTACAAAGCCACTACTGCTAAACCATGTCCCTAACCACCATATCTGTGCATCTTTGATGGCTCCACCACCTCCTTGGGCAGCTGTTGTGGTAGGCCTAAACATGCTTGCCCAGGCATGTTTTTCTGCTCTTCCTCCTTCTGTTTTGGGGAGAGCAACCACAGGAAAANCCGACAGCAACCCCGCCACGAGCCTTGGGTACTGTCAGATAATACCTTTTTGCAAGTAAATACCAAAAGCCTCTTGTTGCCTTCTACCATAAGCAGAAAGTTGCTCCTTGTGTCCATCTAGTGAGCAAGCGGCGTACTGGCCGCAAGCGGTATACTGACAGCAAAGCCTTCTCTTCCAGTTTAAATCGAGTTCAGTTAATGTATATATTTAATAGTTATTTCCAGATCCTATTATAACCTGTATATAGTTTCCATAACGTTGCAAAGAGCCTGTTGTTATTATTATTAAATGGTGGTCGGGGTGATGCGAGTTCTGAATATTTAATATTAATAAACTATATATTAATATCTTTAAAATATCGTCTCGCAGTAATTAATTACCCCCTTCCGTAACAGCAGCCTGTTCCAATGCTTGCTAACCCTTTTTGAGAAGAATTTTTTCATAATATCCAACGTAACCTCCCCTGGCACAACTTGAGCCTGCTTCTTCTTGTTCTACCTCATGTTGCATGTGAGAGGAGACCAACCATCACCTTGCCTTCACTGATCTACAATTCCACGTTACATCTGAGTTTTGCTATATGTAGTTGTTTTTATGGGTATTAGATACTATTCCTTTGTTCTCTGTATTACTCCTGAAACCAGTTTTGTACAGCTCCAGGACTGCATTTCTTTAACTGACTATTGGTGAATTGTTTATAGTCATGATCTCCAGTACCAAGCCTGTGCCCTGTCTCTTCTCATCCTTTGCCTATACCCTACTATGCTGCATCCTGTCTCCACTTCTCCAGCTCTTGTATTTCTCTATGCAAAGTCATTACATTAGTGGTAGATACCTGCTTCTGTATAGAATAATTGCTTGTTCCTGCCAACAGTGCACAATTGTGACTGTACTATGCACACACAAAAATAAAGCAGATATAGACAGCTGGCCAATGACAGAGATTTGCAACTAAACCAAGCAAAATAAAGCTGAAGAAAGGCCAAGAGAAGTTCAGAGAAAGCAAGAATTAACAAACTTCAGTCCTGAGGCCTTGAAAATGTATTCTATGAATATAGAATCACAGAATCATAGAATGGTAAGGTTGGAAGGGACCTCAAAGATCATCTAGTTCCAACCCCCTGCCATAGCCAGGGACACCTCCCACTAGTACAGGTCACTCAAGGCCTTATCCAACCTGGTCTTGAACACCTCCCGGGAGGGAGCAGCCACAAACTCCCTGGGAAACCTGTGCCAGTGTCTCGCCACCCTCACTGCAAAGAACTTCCTCCTAACATCCACTTTCAATCTCCCCTCTGCCAGTCTAAACCCATTGCCCCTTTTCCTGTCATTGCAAGACCTTGTCAATAATCCCTCCCCAACCTTCCTGTAGGCCCCCTTCAGATACTGGAAGGCTACTCTAAGGTTTCCTGGAAGCCTTCTCTTCTCCAGGCTGCAGAGCCCCAACTCTTCTCAGTCTGTCCTCATAGCAGAGCTGCTGCAGCCCTCTGAGCATCTTCATAGCCTCCTCTGGACCTGCTCCAACAGTTCCATGTCCTTCCTGTGCTGGGTGATCCAGAACTGCACACAGGACTCCAGATGGGGTCTGAGGAGAGCAGAAGAAAGGGCCAGAATCCCCTCCCTGGCCTGCTGGCCACACTGCTCTTGCTGCATCCCAGCACTCGGTTGCTGTCTGGGCTGCGCTCACACTGCAGGCTCATGTTGAGCTTTTCATCAACCCAGACCTCCAGGTCCTTTTCCTCAGGGCTGCTCTCAGCTATTCACCACCCAGCCTGTATTTGTGCTTGGGATTGTGCCTACCCAGGTGCAGGACCTTACACGTGGCCTTGTTGAATGTCATGAGGTTGGCCTGGGTGCACCTCTCCAGCCTGTCCAGGTCCCTCTGGATGGATCCCTGCCCTCTGGCAAGTCGACTGTGCCACACAGTTTGGTGCCATCTGCAAACTTGCTGAGGGTGCACTGATTCCTCTGTCCATGTCACTGACAAAGATGTTAAACAGCACTGGTGCCAGCACTGACCTCTGAGGGACACCACTTGTCCCTGGTTTCCAGGTGGACATTGTGCCCTTGATCACCACTCTCTGTGTGCCACCATCCATCCAATTCCTTATCTAGCAGTGCTCCACCCATCCAGTCCATGTTTTCCCAGTTTGATGCCCAGGATGTCATGTGGGACAGAGTCAAATGCCTTACTCAGGTCCAAGTAGATGACATCAGTTGCCCTTCCCTTGTCCACTGTAACTGTGACTTCTTCATAAAAAGCCACCAAATTTGTCAGGCAAGATTTGCCCTTGGTGAAGCCATTGCTGGTTACCACCAATCACCTCTGCTTTGTTTTCCATTTGCCTTAGCAGAGCTTTCAGGAGGATCTGTTCCACGATCTTGCCAGGCACAGAGGTGAGGCTGACTGGTCTGTAGTTCCCAGGGTCATCCTTTTTTCCCTTCTTGAAGATGGGTATTATGTTTGCCCTTCTCCAGTCAGCAGGAACTTCACCAGTCTGCCATCACCTTTCAAATATATTATGTCCTCTTATTTTTCGCACTGACTTATTTCCCTGTATTTCTCTGGTGTCTATAAAAGACTCTGTTCAGTCGAAAACAAAAGGCAAATAAAAACTCCTGCCATAAGACACTCATCTTCTTGAACCCAGGGCAGGATCTAGTTCAGATTGCTTTATGTGTAAAATGTCACTACCCTCGGCAAAGTCAATACGCTCCACAAGTGAATCAGATGAACAAAGAAAGTATCCAGTCTAGGAGAGCTGAATTCACTCTCCATTGCCTGGGCTTCCATTGAGGAAGTGAGAGCATAGACACCTTACATCTACCACTGAGACTATCCAGCCTGCATTGATCCTACTCCTCTTTGAATTACTTTGTTTTTCTCATACACTGAGTTCTGCTTAAGGCAGCAGAAGTGTCTGTGGGTGATCATCTTAGAAGAACAGTTCTCATTCCAGGTGCATGAGATGAGATATACAGGAAATATTCCGATGAGCTTGAAAACGTGGTATGCCTCATTTCATTGTAAGGTGGAAGAATTTGAAAGAGCTTTGGTTTCCTACCCTAACACCAGTAGGGTGAATGAGTGTGCAGAGCTCTTTGGCAAATCTGGGCCATATAGAAATCAATGTCTGCTAAGCATTTTGGAAACTGGGCTTTATATTTAGAGAATAAACAGGACTGAGTTTGTAGAGAGACCTGGGCCCGAGGTAGGAGTGCCGAAGCTAGGGTCTTTATCAGATGGACCACAATCTTTGGAGATGCTGAGCTCTCTGTGACAAGGTGCAGGTACTCAGTGTTTCTGAAAATCTGTGTGGTCTTAGCTTGAGCTTCTGGAAATAAAGCTCCTGAATTATCATAGAATCATAGAATGGTAAAGTCTTAACAGGTACTGGGGTTTAAGCTAAGCACCTTATCACTCCTGTGAACAAAAAAGAAGTCCTACATTGTTCCTGGAAAACTGTAAGAGAATAAGCCCTGATGTGGGAACTAAGACATTTTGTGTTAACTCTGTGGTATGGGAGACAAGTGCTACATGGTGTTCTCACAGGAAGGTGCTGCATCAGTTAGCTTTAAGAAGCTGAAAATACAGAATCATAGAATGGTACGGTTGGAAGAGACCTCAAAGATCAACTAGTTCCAACCCCCTGCCATAGGCAGGGACACCTCCCACTAGTACAGGTCACTCAAGGCCTTATCCAACCTGGCCTTCAACACCTCCAGGGAGGGAGCAGCCACAAACTCCCTGGGCAACTTGTGCCAGTGTCTCACCACCCTCACTGCAAAGAACTTCCTCCTAACATCCAGGTTCAATCTCCCCTCTGCCAGTTTAAACCCATTGCCTCTTGTCCTGTCATTGCAAGACCTTGTCAATAGTCCCTCCTCAGCCTTCCTGTAGGCCCCCTTCAGATACTGGAAGGCTATCATAAGGTCTCCTCAAAGCCTTCTCTTCTCCAGGCTGAATTATTGAACACTTGGCTTTCTTTAGTCTTGACACTCTGCTAGGAACCAACTGCATGGAGGGGGATGGGCTGCTAACAAAATATAGTTGTTCCCAGTCCTTTTTTGAGCTAAGTCTGGCAGAGCACATAGCTGCGTAGTGTCTGTGGAAGCTTATCTATTTGGTGCACCACGTCAGGTTTTGCTAAGTGATACAGGACACTCCAAATTGGCTGTATTTATATATTCTTTCCTTCTCCTTTTGATTTTTCTGAGGATGGAACAAGTAATCTCATTGATGAGTAAATTGCTGGTAATTTTAATTCCTGTGGGTGTTTGGTTTATCAAGGTGAGGGGGTTGTATGGTGTGTTTTTGAAAGAAAATCAGAGTGTTTATGTGTGTTAGGTTCTAACTATGATGTTTTTTAAATACAAATGTAGGTAGGAATCTAAAGGAAAATTGAGACAGCACGTGAACTGTGGGGAGTATAATTATTTTTGGTGAAAATACACATAACTGGTTCTTAGTATGTAACTAGAAACTAAGGCTCTGTCAGAACAGGAGTAGTAGAAGAGAAGTTGGATAACTGTCTTTTGATCCAGCTGTCCTCTCTGTCCTAAGGTGAGTACTGAGTAATGTAGGTATTACTTCTGTTTTTCTTCTTGATCACCTTAGTATTTTTTTATTTAACAACAAAAAAAAAAATCCCCCAAACAAACAAATATTAACAGGCAGACAGAAGGTTTGATATCCTGTACTATTGGTTTCCGTTTTTTTCTGCTGCTTCTTGCTCTCAGATGCTGAAGTTGCTTGTGCAGTTATCATGGGACTGTCTGAATTTGCATACAAATCATGATAACTTTTTACTTGTATGTTTCTCTCTGGTGTGATATATCTTAAAGGAAGAGGGTGGGAATTCATGTGGTAAATAGAAGTATTGGTAAACTGCAAGAGTGGCTTTGAACTATATGCAGGATTTCCATCATGACTTTATTCTGTGTTCAAAGTACATGTGGAGACCTTTAGATATTTCCAGCCTTTTTTTCTCCTGTGGAGTGCAGCAGTAAATCCCAGGTTGCTCTGTGATGTAGGAGATAGCCTTCTGCCCTGTCCTGAGCTCTAAAATCACCATCTTCCACAGATGAAGCCGAGAGACACTGATGGTCTTTTAGCACAAGGAAACACTTAGATTTGGATTCTTGAGTTGTTGGGTTTTTTTCTAGAGGAAGTCATGCTGTGTGGACTGCTTCTTGGCTGTGGTCTGCCAGGGGAGAAAGCTGCAGCTCATGACATGTTCTGATTTGTCACTTGCCATATGTCCCATCAGTCAGTGGTGTCCCTAATGCCTGTGTCTCTGTGCAGCACCTCTTCAGCCATCTGAAGCCTGAAGTGCTGGAACTTCTCTCCTTAAGCCATGTTTTTTTTTTATGTAGAAATACTGTTTTCTCAGAAAGGGGAGTTTTCTTCACTACTAGTTTAGTCCTGCCCTTTGCAGTATCTTGCATTTGAAAACAACCTCGGTCCAAAAAAGTATAATAATTATGTACAGTGTAGGAGGGCACAGAGATGAGAAGATGGCATCACTGTTCCAGCAGGCAGCCTTGTTTGTGTTGATGGTAAGCAAGGTTGTGTTTTGAACCACTCTTCACCTTATAGCCTTAGTTTATTTTCAGTACTGATGGTCTGTCCTGGTGCTTGGAAAATCCAAAGCTTTGGAGCATAGACCCAGAGGAGCACACTATGTCCACACTTCTCCTAAGCAGTAGGGCAGAAGCAGAATGACTGGCTTCCCTTTCCATCGTGCCTCACCTGGAGTAGGTGGATTGCTTGCCTACTACCTTTCAGGAGGTAGTAACTAATTTTGGACTCTGTAGATGTGGCCTGAAATTCATTTGATGAATCAGAGGTAAAATGTCATAGAATCATAGAATCAGTCAGGATTGGAAGGAACCACGAGGATCATCCAGTTCCAACCCCCCTGCCATGGCCAGGGACACCCTGCCCTAGATCAGGCTGCCCAGAGCCTCATCCAGCCTGGCCTTAAACACCTCCAGGGATGAGGCCTCAACCACCTCCCTGGGCAACCCATTCCAGGCTCTCACCACTCTCATGCTGAAGAACTTCCTCCTCATGTCCAGTCTGAATCTCCCCACCTCCAGCTTTTCTCCATTCCCCCTAGTCCTGTCACTACCTGAGAGCCTAAATAGTCCCTCCCCAGGTTTTTTTGTAGGCCCCCTTCAGATCCTGGAGGGTTACAAGAAGGTCACCTGGGAGCCTCCTCTTCTCCAGACTGAACAGCCCCAGCTCTTTCAGTCTGTCCTCATGGCAGAGCTGCTCCAGCCCTCAGCATCCTCATGGCCCTTCTCTGGATACACTCCAGCATGTCCACATCCCTCTTGTAACAGGGGCTCCAGAACTGGATGCAGTACTCCAGGTGGGGTCTCAGCAGAGCGGACTAGAGGGGGAGAATCACCTCCCTTGCCCTGCTGGTCACACTTCTCCTGATGCAGCCCAGGCTCTGGTTAGCTTTCTGGGCTACAAGTGCACACTGCTGGCTCATGTTGAGCTTCTCGTCCACCAGCACCCCCAAGTCCCTCTCCTCAGGGCTGCTCTCCAGCCACTCATTGCCCAGCCTCTATTGGTGCTTGGGATTGCCTCGACCCAGCTGCAGGATCTTGCACTTGGTCTTGTTGAACCTCATGAGGTTGGCTTGTGCCCACCTCTCCAGCCTGTCCAGGTCCCTCTGGATGCCATCCTTTCCCTCCAGCGTGTCTGCTGCACCACGCAGCTTGGTGTCATCAGCAAACTTGCTGTCAGTTCCCTCCAGAAGCCTTATAACTTCTTGAAAAATATTTATTTTTTTTCCTCCTCCTGTTTTCTTTCTTGTAGCTGAGCATCCTCCCATACCAGCCTGGAGCTTGTTAGAAACCGAACTCCCCTTTCATTCCTCTGGTGAATACAAACCATTTTGTAGTTATCTTCCATGTGCTGATCAGAGGATATTGGTTCAAGCCCCTGGCATTGCTGCACTTCTTGTTTTTTACCTTCTGGATTGTTTGACATATCAAAGCACGATACTGTGGGCTGTTCACTGTTATTAATTTTGTGCTGTGTATTGGTTTGTCTTCGGGTGTTGGCTTTTCTATTCTCGGAATCTTGCAAATATTTTAAACAATCAGCCTATTGTTTAGCAAGTGCTCTACACACTCTGTAGGCCTTTTGTAATTTCTGCTTAAAAAAATAATAAAAGAATGACTAATGGAGCACGAACGGTGCTTGTGACACTGTAGTCCATTGTGTAACTACTGAGAGCAAAATTTGCATTCCTAGAAAAGCTTGTTCACGGTCAAAATATAGGACATTCTCTTCATGGCTCATGGGAAAACATGTACTATATATTCAGCTCAGGATGCTACTTAGAAGGAGCAACTTTTGAAACATGACATTTTCCTTCCTTGGAACATTGAAGTCAGACTGAGACCCGGCTGGGCTTGGCAACAGAAGTGAATCTTTCTCATTCAGGCAAGTGGTGTGGGGGCTATATTAGGTCTGTGGCACACGTGCACAATGATTTGTTTGCTGAAATGGCTTCTTTTAAAGATGTTGTTAAGCTCTGACATTGCCAGCCCTTTTGAATGGAGAGGATACATGATTATATTATACAACTGTCTGCTGCCTCTGAATGCCAGAGGAAGCCTGGCAGTTGGTACTTTTCTTTCCTTCAAAAGCATATTTGTTTATGTTTGGGTTTTTTTTGTTTGGGTTTTTTTTTTTTTTTTTTTTTGGTGCTTTTTTTTTTCCTTTTCTTTTCCCCTCAGAGATTGTTACAGGTCAAGCAAAGGTTAAAGTGGGCTCTTTAAATGTTTAGAAAAATTGCGAGTTGGTGTACTTCTGAAATGTAGCAATTGTCTGTGTTGTGTGTGTCTAAAGAGAAGATACTCAATATTTAGAGGGGGTAAGGGTGCATCTCATGTATGCTATAGGTAGTTTCCTTTGGTACATGTTATCTAAGTAGAATAAGAATGTTTTGATTTTCTGTTTCCCTCTGAAGAATTAAGGTTGAGTCACTTTTTGCTGGAGATAATACTCCTTTGTCTGTCAAAGTAAGCTGTTCGAGAGAGGGGTTGCCTGTTATGGGCATGTGTGGTGCCAAGCACTGAGATTCATGCCTTGGGAGAGATGCCATTAAGTTTCTAAAACTGAATTTACAGCAGCAGAGCCTGTTACAGCCCCATGGTGGAGTGGAAGCCAGCACAGAGTGCCCAGCTCCTGCTACAGGACCCTGGTTCAGTCAGATACCAGCCCTGCTTTCAAGTGCTTACCTGAAGAGGAACATAGAAGGACTTCTGAGTACCCTTAGGGGTATATGAATAAAGATAAGAACTATGTGGACCACTTAGTACAGATCCACAGAGTGCTGCTGTTGATAGGAGAGCCTGATGTGGGCAGCTGCTGGATTTTCCAGGCCAGTTCAACCAGTACTTCCTAGGACAAAGTCATATTCATGGGGAACAAACACTGATCTGTCTCCCTGTGCTCTGATGTGGCCCAGAAGGTTTTTCCAGTATTTCTTTTCCCTTCTCTGAAAGAAACAGGAGTGGTGAAAGTATTGAGGAGGGAGAGTTGTCAGTTTGAATTTGGAGATTAAGTGGGAAGTGCTTAATACCTCTGTGTCATTACCCTTTGAAGAGAGGTGCCCAAGTGCCACAGGTGTGCCTATTCATGGCTCTACTGTAAGTCTGAACCAAGAGGATCCTGGTCTTTTGGTATCTGAGGCTTCCAAATTAAATTGTATTTTCCACTAGTCCATTAGACTCTGGTTTTCACCTTGATTAATTTCAGGCATGTGTGCAATGAGAAACTTTTTTAAAAAAACCAAACAACTACAAACAAAGAAAAAACAGAGAGGAAATGGAGATTTGCCCTCTGCAGTGTTTTTCTCATTTATGACATCTGTGCCTGAGTATTGCCCAGCAGTGGTTTTATCACCTGTTTTCCATGTCAGTTCAGTCCCTACTGAAAAAAACCAAACATTCCAGTCTGATACAGGAGAAATGCTGTGAGCAGCCCATGCCAATTACTGAGTCATTGGCACACCTCTGCAAGCAGTGAAGCAGCTCCTTGTTGTACTGGCAGGAAAGAAATATTCGTAAAGGTGCTGAAGAGCTTTATCATCACTGACAGCATTTTGGTTGTGTTATTTATGAGAGTGAGCCAGCCTAGTATTTTAAGGTGTTGGTACCAGAAAAAAAATTAAGGCATGTTTTCCAGAGATGTATTTTCTTCCTGTCCCATCGGGTTTTTTGCAGGGTTCTGGGTGTTAAACTGAGACACAGGTTCCCAGTCATGGATTTTCTTGGGTTTTTCTTCCCTCTTTTGTTGTCTGTTTTTATTTTGTGCAAGACAGAGGTCTCTGTCTCAGTGTTCAAAGTCTGAACAAGTGCCTTCAGACACAAACAGTGGTTTCTCAGGGAGTTGCTACCCATGGTTTGGATTGAAAGATCATCTAGCCTAGCTCATCTGCCATGGTCAGGGACATCTTTCACTAGATCAGATTGCTCAAATCCCCATCCAACCTGTCCTTGAACAATTCCAGTAACAGGGAATCCTGTTCTGCTGTCTCACCACCCTCATTGTAGCCAAATGCTTTCTGCATAGGATTGTTTCTTTATCTTTAGGAAGGCCTATGTATGTACCCTTTTTATGTTCTGACTGAACTGAAAGAGGCACACCTTTAAGATGCTTGTTTGGAAATGACCTTTTTCAGCAATTACAAGCTGGGGTGATTTAGCCAGACCATCCATTAAAGTAATGTTGTGATTGTCTCAAGTTTTGCCAGAAGTTGTGAAGTTTTATGTGATACATAAAATTGCCTATATTGACTTTATTCTTGGCTCACATGTCCTAAGAGAAGAGGTTGTATAGTGTGATCTTCTTTAGACTGAAGTTCACAGAAAGCTTGTCATAGAGATCTCCTAGGAGTTTTCCCTCCTGTGGAGGGTGGAAAAAGGGAAGGAGAATATTTTTTTTTTTCATGTACAAAGTCTTGTATTAATTTTCTCATGGCAGAATAAGGCTACAGACTTCTGCATGAATGGTGCATTTGTTTGCATCAAGATAAAGCTGTGGGGCTTCACAGTTTGATTTGGGCACTTTCTTTGCATCTTGAAGCATATCTCTACCTGGCCTGAGTTCACCTTACTGTACTCGGACTCTCATGCCCCGTTCAGGAGCTGTATTTGGGCTTTCTCCTTCCTGGGAAAGCTGTTGCTTATCTGCTCTAGAAAAGCAACAATTTCAAATTCTTTCTTTAATAGTTTGCAAAACAAATGGCAACTACAAGTGTTTATTTCTTTTCCTTGGCTTACTCATACACTCTTTTATATTGCAGGGGTCAGAAGGTAGAGATTGTCTCAGGCAGCTTTGGCAGATGCCATTTAATTGCACTTCTTGGAGCAGCTGAAGATTTTTATCACTGCTTTCCCCCAACATTTCCCCCACACCATCATATTTTGAAAGGATAGGTTTGCGTGTCTCCAACACTTCTGTTAGCAGCTTCTCTACATCTTTGTTGACAGTTTAAGCTAAGTGCATTGGCATACCTTCAGTTCTACCACGGATGAAGTAATACCTTTCAGTTGTCTGAACAAGAATCACTGGAGGGCATCTGAGTCTGAATTGTGTTTGAAAACCATCTGGCATGTTGTGGGATAGTCCTAATAATAACAATGAACACTTTATCTGGAGTTGAGTCATTGTGCTTGGTTTCCATAATTCTCTTAGCTGCATATATGTATTCCAAATAGCCAAGGGGTTAATACTGTACAAGACCATTGTGCCAACAGCCCTCATTTGGACTCATTTATCATTCAAAATCTGGCCATAATAAACACATTTCAATAATAAAAGTAATCACTAAGATGAAAGGCATAGATCAGTGTTAATTGCATCCTAAACCTGTTTCCTGCTTCTGCCTGGGAAGAGAGGAAGGAGAGTAGAAATGAGGATGGCAGTCACAGGAGTAATGTGTTTTCTTTGAAGGTGCTTTTGAACTGTTGTAGGGATCTGTTTTGGTACTTAGCACTGATATCCATCAGCAGGGACAATGTAAAGCTGCCTGAGCCTGAAGCATGGGAAGAAGTCCATAGTCTTTACAGGTTCCTCACAGGAACATCTGCACTCACTTTCTTTCCTGTAGGAAGAGCTCAAAAGTATATTGTGAACCTTGAGTGTATGTTGTTTCCTAGAACCTCAATGAGGTTCAGAGATAATGTCATTATATTACATGTTTGTTAGGTTGTATTGAATCAGACCTTCAGCTAGGAGTGGCTGGCACAGCTCCACTGATTTTTAACCCTTGCTGAAGTCTGGCCAAACTTGTGTTCTCAAGTGTTTGTAAGGTGCCCCTGAACACAGCATTTAGGTCTGTCTGTTATGCCCATGCTATCCTTCAGGCTTGCTCTCTGTTGTCTTACTGAAACAGCTGTTGGGGCTATATCCTTAGGAGAGCAGAGCCAGTTCTTGGGGCTATATCCTTAGGAGTGCAGAGCCAGCTCTTGGGGCTATATCGTTAGGAAAGCAGAGCATCCTTGATGGGGCCCTTAGGATTTTAGACTGATACCAGAAGTTACCCCATCATGCTGCCAAAAGTATTGTACGAGACAGCTTTAACTACAGTGGCAAGAGCTGACTTAATGTGCAGAAGCTGCAACAGAAGCAGGTGTAAATGATTTTGCCCAAGATGATGCAGAAGGACTGGTGGCAAAAAGTGGATCTCCTCACTGAGTTTGCCTGTTGACCCTAGGACACTGTTTTGCTCTCCCCCGTCCAAAGACATACGAAACTGTAGTGGTTTGAGGATCTTTCCCTTTGCATTGGCCACAGAGGAGAGTTCAAGATAACTAAATTACTGAAGCTAATAAACTTCTCATGTGCATGCAGGTACATTAGGTTAATTAGTTTGCTAAGCAGTGGAACTGGAGCTGTGCAACTGACTGGCACAGATAAGAAGAGGGAGTTGCGAGGCAGCAGCGTTTCGGTTGTCTGCTCCTCCATTCCATCTCAGCTTCCTGTACGTGATGGATGAAGAGAGCAGAGGCAGTGAGCCGAGCACACACAACCTGCGCACACTGCGCAGGGCTGCGTAATCCAAGTGCCTTTGTTTGCTGCGTGTGCAGGCAGCGTCTCCCAGAAGCTCCTGATGCTGTTGCTGAAGGGAAGCTTCACCAGCGGCTTCTGTGGGAGCAGAGGGACACTGGTGCAGGGATCTCTCGGAAATTCACTTCTAAAATGCAAATATTTTCCTTCACTAGAACCCATTTGAAGCCAAATATGGTTAACAAAGACAACACTTTCACAGCTCAGGCATGCTGTGGGTTCTATTTTTTAATGCATAAGCAATTTGTCTCTTAGCCTGCAGAAGTGAAATTAATTAATTCAGTAAAAAAATCCTTGCTCTACAGTGATTAATTAGATAATTTCTGCTTTCATGTTAGGTAGACACTGGGATGTATTAGGGTAGAGAAGTGTAAGTAGAAATACTGGTAAAATTTTGATCATTTTGTTAGCGCTCTCCCTCCTTTGGGATTGTTAAGAAGGGGTTAGAGAGATAGGTCTTTAAAGTTGTTTAGGTGTAGTTTGTCATGGCTTGGGGGCAGAGAAACTGGCATACTTCGTTACAATTTCCAGCCTTTTCAGCTTCCCTTTCTGTGACTCGAGGATGTGAAATTCTTAATGCAGACTTTTCTGCTAGTAGACTTTTCTGCTACTGTGCTCGGTGATTTAGGAATGGTTGCTTGATGGGTAGACTGTCCTTCATGGTGCCAGGTTAGCTGCTGCTATGTCCCTTGCTTAGTTGTTTAGTCCTCAGCAGAGCTGTAGACCTGCAAAATGGATTTAAATACACAAAATTCTGAGCTCTTTCAAGGGAAGGAGCTAGAAGGCATGGCTTCTGGAGGCTTACTCTGAGCCTTTGGCTCCCCCGGCTGGAGTCAGTGTTGTGAGAAGGTGAGAATGCTGGATATCCAGGGACAGGAGTGCAGGTTATCCCCCAGCAGTAAAAGCTTCTATAGTATCTGCTTGCTCTTTGTTGGTAACTTTAAGTACTATCTTTTTATGGGTTGTTATACAGTAAATTGAACTGCTTTATGGAACAATTAAATTGTGACTCAATTTCTTTTTTCTCCCCCAACTCCTCCCTTGAAAAAAAGTCAAATCAACAGTTGCAAACATGAGGGTGAAAGCTTGGAAAGTGAGGGCTGACTGTGCAGAAACCAGGCTGAAAGGAGTTACAAAGGAACACATCCAGGGGTCTTAGCTCGTTTAAGTAATGTAAAAATGTGGTTTAATGTTAAGCCTAATTTAACGTGCCTGCAGGCTGCTGCACACAGAAGTGCTCTCAGCCTTCCCCATCATCTCCAGATACAAATTCCCTCCCTCTCCCTGTGCTGCGTCTGATGATTATGCAGCCATGTAATGAATCCAATCAGCCCTGTTATCCAACAGAAGGCTCACTTCATGTTTATTAATAGTTTACTGCCCTGGCAAATCAGCAAATTGAACCGTGCATCCCAGGATGCTCATCCAGCACAGTGGAGATGGCAGCAGAGTGCAGCCCAGGTTGAGAGAAGGAAGGGAAGGGAATGTGAGCAGCCCATTCAGCAGCAGCATACACTTCATATCAATTTCATTGCAATGTGAAACTGTACACAAATTCCATGTATGTATGATGCCCTTTGATCTCTATGAACAGAAGGGTTTACAGATTCAGGTTTTGTTATCGTAGTATAAGATTATTTTCTGCCTGGGGTGGAGATTCTGGGGCTGCTGCAGTGTTAGCAGCATTGTGTGCACAAGTGCCACTGTCTTTCCAAAATCACACTAGTCTACCTGGCAATGCTGCAAGCATTGAGCAAGTGAGAAGCTGAGTTGTTGAACTGTGGACAACAAATGCATTCAGTGGAATTGTGCTATTCAGTTGGCACACCAGGGTCTTTTATTTTAAATAATTTTTTACTGTTCCCTAAGGTTCCATTTCTCAATTTCTGATACACAGGCACCAGTACTCCTTGGAGAGACAGGAGTAATTCCCAGCAAGAGCTCGATTTTGCTGTAGTCCTTCATGTTTTTAACACTGCCTGTGCGATACTTTGCCAAACTCTGAAGAATAGAAATAGAAATGGAACATTTTGGCCTTTCAGTGGTGTTTACCAGCAGCAATACAATTTTCAGACAATTAACAGATCTCCAGGCTCTTTGGAAGCTCAGATACAGCAGTTTCTAGGTTGTCACATGTCTAATTAATACAAGTAGTAACAGTAACGCTCCTACTGGTATTCTGCTTTGGCCAGTGCTAGGCTTACAAGACTGATAGCTGATCCTTAAGAGTGTCTTTATACCCTTTCTAGGGTCTGTAAGAATGTGGGAATTGATTGCCACAGGTACTGTTTACTACTGTATTATGGCTTCAGGGGGTAGCATTGTACCAGAGAGGAACTTCCTGTACAGTCATCGAGGGGTTTAAGAGCATTATTAGCAAATGCTAATTTTAAGCAATTATGGTTGTAAGAGAGGTCGCAGCATAAAAATACTACAAAATAAGCTTATTTTAATTGCTTACAGCTGTACTAGAAAAACTGTATAGAAAAGTAAAAAGAATTGTTTTGCTTTGCTGTTTAGCAAATTGCACTTTATATCACCAGAGAGGTATGCTGAGACAGTCTTTTTAATTCTCCTGAGGGTTGTACTTATACCTGAATTGGAAAGTTATGTGTGATGGAAAGAGTTTTTTATTCTGAGTTTCTTCCACCATTGTAAAGCTGTGGTTAGAGCTGTGCTGGCATGCGTTCAGGAGTCTGTTTCCATCCCCTTGCAGCACACTAATATCTCCCATCTGAAAGCCTGAAATGGAAGCCCTTAGTTTTTGTGATTTAGGACTTAATCAATTGTGTGATCACGATAAGGCTGGCTCAGTGTGAGTAACGAATTGCGTGTGCTTTGGTAATCCATGGCAACAGTGAGCGAACCAGGTTCTTTTAAGCCACTGCTGAGGGCTAAATAGCTGCAAATGGCAAGGGTGGAAATAATGAAAAATGCCTGATGGGGCTGTGTCAGGAGAGGGGCTCTGCTTGCTGACTTCTGAGCTCCGCTTTGACAGACTCTGGTGTTTCTCTTTTTAGTGCTTCCACTTCTCAGTCGGACCACTCTGCTCACACCAAATCTGTGTCTGCTGTATCATCTGACTCGGTCTCCACCTCAGCAGACAACTTCTCTCCAGATTTAAGGGTATGTACGTTTTGTCTTAAAAAAGAAATACATATACATACATATATTGTGACCTCCCTCAGAGGATATTTCTTAATCCTGCGAATTTGGATGTGNCTTGCTGCAGCCCAGCACCCGGTTACTGTGTGGGCTGCATGCACACACTGCAGGCTCATGTTGAGCTTTTCATCAGCCCAGAAGGATGTGAGCTTTCAGGCTAATGCCAAATTTTATGTAGCCAGAGCATGAAAGGACTCAAAGTCAAACAGGTAGAATTGAAGTTTAATATCTGCTGTATTATTTCCTTCTTTACAATGTTGTCTAATCTTCAAAAAGCTGACTCTACAACCCACATGTGGAGATGAATTTTCAAAGGACCTCCATTTTCTTTTAAGTGCTTTAAGTAAGTGAAATCCTCAACCTCTCAGTTGTATATCTTTTTTCCCCCCCATTGCGTATCTGTATATAGAAGATGTTCTTCATTGAGATCTCCTGCTGGTTTGTAAACACCAAATCCTTGGAAGTATCTTCTTTCAGAGAGAGATTCCTATCTCCAAGCTGATAAAAATAATCTTCTGTCACAATAAATTGCTCTGATATAAAAAGATCCAAACAAGATCTTTTAAGTTTGTTATTAGATTACTTAATTATAAATTCAGAGTTATAATTCAGTGCCACAGGATCTTTGAAAGCTATCTGTATGTTCCTCTTATGAAATCAAGGGGTTTACTGATAGACCTTTGCTTTAAAATGTCCCTGAGTATAAAACTGTTGCTATTGGTACATGATAGTAATGATTTTTAGCAGTTCCCAGCTGTGGTTGAGTATCTTTGTAAAATCTAAACACAGTAAAATTGCATAAAATTCTCTAAATTCAAAGCAAATTCCTTTGACAACCATGATGACTTTTGTGTCCTGTAATTAATAGTCCTTAATTAATAAACAGAAAGTCCATTTGTTCATAAGTGACAAGAATATAAGTTTTTCTTTCTAAAGGTAGCTTATTGCCCAATATTAGTGTAGCATTTAAAAACTAATCATTAGTTTAATGTTTAATGATATTTTACACCTTTTCTCTGTGGACACAAAAAGTACTCTTCAGAACATGCCTAGGTAGGGAAGTTTGTAATGTGTCTGAAGTTTTTTCCCCTGTGAAATTGGTAGTTTATGTTGAATCTGATGATATTTTACACCTTTTACCTGTGGACACAAAAAGTCATCTTCAGAACACACCTAGGTAGGGAAGTTTGTAGTGTCTGAATTTTTTCCCCTGTGAAATTGGTAGTTTATGTTGAATCTGATGATATTTTACACCTTTTACCTGTGGACACAAAAAGTCGCCTTCAGAACACGCCTAGGAAGGGAAGTTTGTAATGTGTCTGAAGTTTTTTTCCCCCTGTGTAATTGACATGTTCAGTTACTACACCATAGTTTTTAGCCTGAGGATAAGTGATTCGTTGATACATATGTAAATGTACATAAGATTGCAAATACTGCTGTAGCTGTCTGTAAAAATATATTAAAAAAAAAAAAAGTTACACAGACTTAATTTTTTTACTGATGTTTGCTTAAGTGTGTTTCTTTTTCCAGTTTTGATGCACAACACAACTGTCTTTTCATAGCTTTTGTGCCACTTGGAAATTACCTTTAAAAGTAGAGAATGCAGCTACATTTCTTTTCTACAGTTGAGATTGTCTTTCCTTCCTGGCGATGAAGTTGGCTTAGTGTGTTTTCCTTGTAACCCTGATTGCATCTAGTGACTCTTTCCGCCCTTTGTTGCTTTATCTGTGTGAATTGTAAGCTGTCTGGGCAGGGATTCCAGCTCTTCTGGGCTTGTCTGGCTCCCCATCCAACAGGGCCTCTGTACCTACTAGCAATCCAAAACATTGTCTGCAGAGGAATGTTCACTTAGCTGTATGATAGGTTTTTCTTTTTTAGGCAGAAGATGCATACTTGTTGCTTACTGGAGGCTATTAGGAGCCCATACTGTAATTTGCAGAATGATTTCTTCACAGCCCACCCTCTTCTTTTTTTTTCTTTTTTTTTCCTTTTTTCTTTCTTTTTTTTTTTTTTTCCTTTGTTTCTTTTTAAAAAAATCCTGATCAAACTAATGTTCTGCCATGGTTGGAATGAATGCTGCTTCCCTTTCCTTTTAGAGTAGTGTTTAAGGGAGGGTTGGTAAAGCAGAGAATTACTGATTTATCATAAAGCACTGCAGGCCAAGTGTGAGCACATGCTTCTATTGCCACAATGCTTCTTGCTCTTAGAATCAGCCAGGTTGGAA
>WBNM01015290.1:0-10950 GCA_013399055.1 Ramphastos sulfuratus | reverse complement strand
CACTTAGCAGGTGTGTTAATCTAAGAATGGTGTATTCACATCTGCTTTTGTTGGTAGAGATCCAAAGCTCTATTAAAGCACTAACCAAGTAAAGTCAAAGTATGATATTAAATCCTCCTCACTCTCTTGCACAGTGCACAGGGCCTTTTTTTAATACACTGGACAAAAGTAGCACTTTTACCCACACAAAGGGACCAAATTTCCACACAATCTCACATTGTCAAATCGGTATTCCGTACAGCTTAGAGCAGAGTAAGAGAGAAGTGAAAGTTTGTTTAACATGACACAAAATCTGAAGATAGAAGAGGAAGAGCAAGCAACCAAAGGTGGTACAACAACCAAAGGTGTAATGAAGGTACACAGAGATCATTTAGGCAATCTACATTTGTAGATTATGAGAAAATTTACACAAATAGAGGTTTAAAGACAGCACTAGCAAACATTCCTCACATAAGAGTTAATTTGTTTGCTGCCAACAATTAAAAGCACACTGAGGTTTCTCTTTAATTCCAATCAAGAATGTCTACGTAAATTTTTCAGGGCTAGCACCACCAGCAGACAGACGCAGCACTTCCCTTAGCTCAGAACATAAAAGATGGACAGTTCACCTGCTTTCCAAGAACAAGAGGGTTCTCACACATTAACTTAGGCAATTACAAAATAGCCATTACCATGCTATAGTAAGCCTAGGGCTGTTCAGGACAAGACCACCAGCACCTTACTCTGGAAGATGTGAGATCGCAGGTATGTTCCAGTAACAACTGCATATTGTTGTAAGAGCCACCAGCGCCACCTTTTTTATCAGGGACAGGGATGTGGAGGACAGAGAGCAATTGCAAACTCTTAACACTTGGCTTGAAAGCACATCCCTTGCTTCCAAGCTTTGGCCCTATGAATACCTCTATCCTGGTGTTTTGTGTATGGAATCTCAGTGTCCCAGACTGAGCAGATGTCCTGTATATATGTTAGGCACAAAGTTAGCTAACATTAACATACCTCCTCTCCCTAGGTCTGTTAATTTGGCCTTGGGATCAGGCTAATGCATACAGATTGCTTCTGGTTACAGCTGGTTTCCATCCAGGCAGCTCAGATTTTATGCTTACACCTGCCTGCAAATTTCTGGTTAGACCCATTTCTGTATGAAAAGCTGTTAGGTAGACTCCATCTTATCCAATACATCTACTATTTGAGTCTTTGAATACATCTTTGCTTTCCTCAAGACTTGTTCAACTACCTAAGAATTTTTATCTGCAGTTTAAAAAACAAGTATTTTTTCCTGCCCTGTAGTCATTTCAAGGTTTGTTTTTTTTTCCCATTCTGTGCTGGTTTGAGGCTAATTCGAATATTTTAATGGAGAAAATTAGATTATAGGCTGTGAAAAGAAAACAACAGTGATGTCCACTCACAGGCTTGCTGAGATGTTTAAGACTAAGAATACAAAACAAAGAAAAGACACTCAGGTATAGACACTCTCGGGCTGTCTAGCTTCTGGCCTTCTCCTCTCTGCTGAGTAACCTCACGAACCACTTTTCTTCTAACCCCCCTGGCCAATCCTCCAAATACACCTTGTGTGTAAGGCAAACCTTGGGGTAAGGTAGACGGGTGGGGAGAAGGTGGAAGGGTGGTTGGAAGCCCCTCCTGGGGTCTCTGATTTCTGGGAGGGGTGTTGTGTTTCTGTGTTACCTTTAACTTGTATATTTCTGTAACTATTCCTGTCTATTGTGTCTGTATCTGCGTGTATATTTTGCTAAGTTGTAAACAGAGCTTCAGTCCTTAACTTCCAGCTGGCTGAGTCTAGTCTGGGTGCTTTTACAAAGTGTGGGGGGTGGGTAACTCCCAAACCATCACACATTCAAATGTATCTTGATCACTTCCAGTTATCACCTCTTGATGTTTGTAACATAAATAAGATAAAAATTCCAATTAGAACAGAAAAGGACATCATGTAAGAAAGTTGCTTGAGAAATCAGTAACTCCAGAACTGCTATTGAGAGGGAGTAGTCTACCTGGAAAGAACTAAGTAACAAAACCGGTGACTAATAATTTCCTTTCGGTGCACTGCACCAGACAAGAAGGGAGATCAGAAATCATGTAATGCAAACAGCAAGGCTCTCTTAAAATACTCCTTAACTGCTGTAAAATGTGCTTGCAGGAACACAGTACTGCATGGTGTATCGTGATAAAAACGTGAACTCTAAACCACCTCGGGTTTAAATTACTAGTACCTAATCTCACTATCTTAAATCCATCATAAACAATTACACTTATCAATTATACCCGCGAACCATTTAACTTAGTAGAGTTTAAATTGTTTTACATTCTATACATCAAAGGGTTCTATAAGTCTCCTACCTCCTCGGCTGGCAAGGGCAGTACCATCGTAAGAAAATGTCAAGCATGAAGTATCAGTGCCTGGAGCATGGGCTTGCCTGCAGTGGAACTTTGTGTGTACCTGTTAGACAAACAAATAAAACATTAGAAAAATGGCACATTTCACAGCAAAACAAACATTTATCACATTTTCTGCACTCTGCTCCCATTCCTAAATTTAAACAGAAAATCATCACATTTAGCAGGTAGAGAAACTAAGTATCTCTACAGCCTTTTAAAAATGTCATATATGTTTCAGAATAAGCTTTCACAGTAAGAGCTTGAATGCAAACTTGTACTGTTTCCTAGGTTTAATTATACATAGCATAANCTGGTTACAGCTGGTTTCCATCCAGGCAGCTCAGATTTTATGCTTACACCTGCCTGCAAATTTCTGGTTAGACCCATTTCTGTATGAAAAGCTGTTAGGTAGACTCCATCTTATCCAATACATCTACTATTTGAGTCTTTGAATACATCTTTGCTTTCCTCAAGACTTGTTCAACTACCTAAGAATTTTTATCTGCAGTTTAAAAAACAAGTATTTTTTCCTGCCCTGTAGTCATTTCAAGGTTTGTTTTTTTTTCCCATTCTGTGCTGGTTTGAGGCTAATTCGAATATTTTAATGGAGAAAATTAGATTATAGGCTGTGAAAAGAAAACAACAGTGATGTCCACTCACAGGCTTGCTGAGATGTTTAAGACTAAGAATACAAAACAAAGAAAAGACACTCAGGTATAGACACTCTCGGGCTGTCTAGCTTCTGGCCTTCTCCTCTCTGCTGAGTAACCTCACGAACCACTTTTCTTCTAACCCCCCTGGCCAATCCTCCAAATACACCTTGTGTGTAAGGCAAACCTTGGGGTAAGGTAGACGGGTGGGGAGAAGGTGGAAGGGTGGTTGGAAGCCCCTCCTGGGGTCTCTGATTTCTGGGAGGGGTGTTGTGTTTCTGTGTTACCTTTAACTTGTATATTTCTGTAACTATTCCTGTCTATTGTGTCTGTATCTGCGTGTATATTGTGCTAAGTTGTAAACAGAGCTTCAGTCCTTAACTTCCAGCTGGCTGAGTCTAGTCTGGGTGCTTTTACAAAGTGTGGGGGGTGGGTAACTCCCAAACCATCACACATTCAAATGTATCTTGATCACTTCCAGTTATCACCTCTTGATGTTTGTAACATAAATAAGATAAAAATTCCAATTAGAACAGAAAAGGACATCATGTAAGAAAGTTGCTTGAGAAATCAGTAACTCCAGAACTGCTATTGAGAGGGAGTAGTCTACCTGGAAAGAACTAAGTAACAAAACCGGTGACTAATAATTTCCTTTCGGTGCACTGCACCAGACAAGAAGGGAGATCAGAAATCATGTAATGCAAACAGCANTCAAAGATCATCTAGTTCCAACCCCCTGCCATAGGCAGGGACACCTTCCACTAGAACAGGTCACTCAAGGCCTCATCCAACCTGGCCTTCAACACCTCCAGGCAGGGAGCAGCCACAATGTCCCCGAGCAACCTGTGCCAGTGTCTCACCACCCTCACTGCAAACAACTTCCTCCTAACATCCAGTTTCAATCTCCCCTCTGCCACTTCAAACCCATTGCCCCTTGTCCTGTCATTGCAAGACCTTGTCAATAGTCCCTCCCCAGCCTTCCTGTAGGCCCCCTTCAGTTACTGGAAGCCTACTCTAAGGTCTCCTGGAAGCCTTCTCTTCTCCAGGCTGCAGAGCCCCAACTCTCTCAGCCTGTCCTCATAGCAGAGCTGCTGCAGCCCTCTGAGCATCTTTGTGGCCCTCCTCTGGACCCGCTCTAACAGTTCCTTAGCATCAGTGCTCTTGGAAAACTCCCATGAGCACTGTGTAAGGATAGTTATGCCTAGTTATGATAAAAAATAGCCTTTAAGACAGTTCTCAACACCACCCTAAGCAGGCTTGTAGTTTAAAAAAAAAGCCAACAAACCTCCAAAATACAATATACTTTGGAAAGAACTTAAAAGAAGGATTGGAAGAATTTACATTTGCAAAATTAAATCCCTACCAAACCTCACAGCTTATATAACAGAATAAAGCTCAGATATTCTGAAGTTCGAGAGCCACTTAGCTGCAATGATATTCAAGTTTAGGAATGGTGTGTGCTTATTTTTTAATTATTTCTATTTTACCAATTATCCTAGATATAGTTAGAAATTACTTTCAAGTTATGTTTTGTTCTCATATACAGCTGTCTTCCTATAGTGTCTAAAAATTCCATTAAAAAATAAGGAATGTCTCTTAGCACTTTTGTAGAATCAGGTTTTCCTAATTCCCAACCAAAACCAAGTAGCTCAGCTGAGATACCAAGACGACTTTCATACACCAGAGGGGAAAATGGGAGAAAAGAGAAAATACAGAAATAGAGATAGGAATTTGAGTCAGTTTGACTCCTTCATTACCATCTAGGAAATTACTGTTCTCATTTGCTCTCTGTTCCTAACATAAAACTAATTAATTTCATTATAAAATAAAGCATTCAACAATTAAAGACTGCATAAGCAATGTATCTCAGTTCCCCATCTATTAAAAAAAAAAAAACTAAACCAGATTCTTCCTCATACAGAGGAGAAGAAGAGAAATTTGTGACCTTTAGGTCCTCTATTTACCATAGTGATGAGCAAAACAGAAAAACATGCACAGAACCATCTATTTTCAGAGAAGGGTTTAAATAGCATACGGTAAGTCAGATCTAGAATCACAGTCTGAACAGTAAGAGGACAAAATACTGAGCAGCTGCTTAGGGATTGCCATCCAATCTATACATTAAAAGAAACACAGTGCTACAGAATAAAAAGTTATTGGATCTTCTAAATTCTGCCCATGTGCATTAGACTCTTTTTATAGCCTACTTTGTAAGCAAAGACCCAAGCTAGTCAAGCAATTAAAGGCTGTCTTATCATTTCAAATATTTATTCTAAATAAGTCCAAAAGCTAACAACTTCAAATATAAAAAATAAATGGTGTTTGGAGATAGAAAGTAATAGCTTAGGTTTAACCACTGTGCTCACTTTGAAGCTGTCAATTCCAGCCAATTGTGCACATCCTGGAGAAACTGAACAAACTATTTTACAACTGCATGGTAGGGATGTTTATAAAGATATATAGAGATATATTTTATGCATCAAATTACACAGTACTTTCCAAGTATCTCATTGGATACAAAGGATACACCATGAATTTATCAGCAGAAAATTCATTTTCTGCAATACTTCAACAAGCAATTAAAACGATGTTATTTTCTGCCTAAGAGATATGATGGACACTTGCAAAAGCACCACAAATAGTTAACAATCACACCTAAAAAAAAATGACAGGAAGATCACAATATGGTATTTAGTTATTTCAAATAAATTGGAAAAACTTCATTTGGGCTACACAAGACTTGTCTTACTCAACACACTCATCCCCTTCCTGGCAATGTCACACTGACACACATGTTTGGGTTTTTTTTTTTTTTTTTCATTTTGCTGTACAACTTAAAGCAAGGGGGGGTTGTGGTTTGGTTTTTTTTTTTTCTTTCCCTTCTCTTTATTCTCAAGCAATCTGAAACTTCTTCCTTTTGTTAGGCTTTGGATAAGATAAGGGAGAAGACAGGGGGTCCAAGCAATGCCTTTTAGGTTTTATTAGTAAAATCCATAGCTAGCTAGCTAGCTAGACAGACATATCTTTTTTATTTATATATATACATATACACACACACACACACATATTTATCTAGATCTCTTTCTATATATATAATGTGTGCGTATCTACATGTATGTATATAGAAACACAGAAAGACAGACATAAAGACAGAAAGAAAACAACATGTTTCAGGAGTTTTGTTTTTTCCTATGGTCAAAGATACTGATTTTATTTAGCATGAATTTATTAATTCATTAATCAAACTCAATTTGCATGTTTTGGGAATTAAGGAGATCACCTTAAAAATGTCACCCACTATCAAGGCTTTTCAACTACGTACATGTACTTCAACCAGTTCTTACCCTTTTTCAGCTATCCCATCAAAAGGGGGAAACAGCAATACATAGATAATCCAAGAATCAGATGTGATTTGTCCCTTAACCACAAAAATGTAAAAGGAACAAATTCAGCCCATTTCTATCCAGCTTTGATGCCTTAATATTTCATGTAAAATAAGACTTCTCTGAAAAGGGACAGTAAGGTTGCATCAGCAATTGTTTGTCTTTAAAGCAAAATTTGCTTTGTTTACCAGTAAAAAGATTGTTTTCCTAACTTTGAGCTCTGCAAGCCTGCCCTCCATATATTATTCTGCAGAGGAATATAACCCTGAATTGTAATACTAAATCAAATATTCTAAAATGACTGAAGGTTGCTCTAAAATGATGGAAGGTTGAACAAGAAGTTTTTACATATACTGGCAAATGTTCATTGCAGTTTTCAAAGAAAATAATGTGTTTGACCTTCTGGCCTCTTAACATTTTAAACAGATGTCTAATCTTGCTTAACAAATCATTAGCAAAAAAAATCTGTTATCAGAATGTTTCTTGCTGGAAAGACATGAAACAACAGAACTGATGTATGCAATACAGAAGGGAAGAAGAGAGCACTGAAGACTAGATAAACATGTAAGATTATTAGAGATGTAAGGGTAATTTCTTTGCCATTGCCCCTCTCCTTTTGTTGCAGAGACTGCCTGCTACTGCGGAGTCCAAGTAATTGGCCTTACAAAATTTGACAAGTTTATTGGTCCTAAGTTTTAGGTATTTCAGGAAATTCTGTAGTAACACAGATTTATCTTCTTCAACTTGCTTGCAGGCTTTTTAGCAAATAACTCCTGCAACATAAGCACTTTCTAGTTTTGTATTGGCAAATATATTTTTGTTAAGCAATTACAGCTGACTGGACTTGTGTGCAACACGAAATGACAAGCAGAAAGCATGAAGCACGTGTGAGAAAGGACACAGTTTCATGTATCATAAAAAAAAAAAGTAGTCAGGGTTTGCAATATCATTATAGTTCTCATAGGGAGGATGAGAACCACAAGATAGAAGGAAGCCAGAGAAAGAACTTCAAACAATGATTTAAAAGATACAGGATTGGATGGACTATCAATAACCAAACATCCTTTGTAATAAAATATGGGTAGATTGATGAGGACCAATATGGGAAGTGAAGAAGACTCTGGCCCCATAAAGTATTTGTCACAAATGAAAAACCGACAACAGAGCTGCATGGTTAAGAGTCCTGTGCCATACAACTGCTCTCCTTATTCAGAATCCTAAATAAAACATGTTCTACAAAAAGCATAACAGAGAACTAGTCAGTTTGTTCATCTTAGAAGTCCAAGCTGTGTCCAGGAGAAAATAAAGAAAGAATACGTTTAACTAATTAATCCTTTGAACTTTGCACGTTGTTTCTAGGATACAATATTTCAGAGTAAGCTAACAGATTCCCAAGACTATAATGCTTTCCCTTCCTCTGCCTTTTTCCTTCTAACAAAATCATGAATGTCCCAGCCAAGACATTAGTCTGATTGTGCCTAACGTTGTCACGATTTCTTTTAAAGCAGAGACACTAAATTAAGGAAGGCCTTGGGGAAACTGAGACCCATGATCTACAAAGATTAATATAGGAATCTTTTTCTGTATTACAGATATGCAACAAAGTCTCACTCATTTATAAATTATACTGTCCACCATGCAACCATAATTGTGACTACAGCAAAAGGAACTCTATCCAAATGCTGAGATTGCCACTAGCAATGTGCTTTCTACTCCAGCACGCCACAGCACAAAGAAGGCGAACAGGGAATTCATCTCTAGAGATGATTCCCATGTTTGTTTGCCAGCTGTTCTTCCTTCTTCACATCAAGGAATGTTTCTAATGCTTCTTCAGAGAGATGGAAATCAGGATTTATGCTAGTTAATTTAAACATGAGACAGAAGGGCAGGACTAGCTGGACAAAGATGCCAGCCAGGCAAGTCTCACGCCATGTATGGCTGTTTGAGACTTAAATTGATGATTTTACCTGATTAAGACACTTTGATCAAAATAAACTAGATGACACTGACAATATTCAACTGCAAAAAATTACAACTTTTAATAAACATAAAAGCCTTCCAAGATAAAACATTATCACAAGCCAGTCTCAAGGTGGCAAAGACATGAGCTATAAATCCGCAAGAAAAGAAAAAAACCCAAGCAAACAAGCAAACAAACCATAAACCTTTTCAGTTACAACTGAGCAAAGCTGTGCAGGGTCATTGTTGAAAGTGATCCTGTTAAAAGACAGACAGCAATCTCAGAGCTGAAAAGACAGACAGATTCCCAGGGCACGAGCTAACACTTTCCAAATGGCTATTTCTCTATCCTCACTTCAGTCAACTACAGAAGGAAGCATATTTGCTTCACTCATAGAAAAGAAACCTAACTGTACTTTGTTGGTTTAGCAATCACTTCCAATTATCAGGTCTACATTTGCCAGCCAAACTCAGGAATTTCTCATTTTTTTTTCCCCTGAGTAGGCAGTTACAGACTGTATCAGATGCTTCCCTTAAGTTTCTGTAAACATGATCCCTAGGCTTCCAATCTATGTGACGGCTCTTCAATACCACTTCCTGTGGTGCAGAAATGGATGCTGTTTCAGTAATGACCATACTGATGCAAAACAAGATTAACTTGTGAAATCTGAGGTTTCAGTGTTTACATGATTGCCCTATTACATGATTTGCTCTTTCCCGTGATTTTCTTAGTGACATCCACATGTACCATTAGCAGACCTCCAACACTCCTTTTCTTTCATTATTAATTAACCAATTAAATGAATACAGTAACTTTATTTGCAATAAAAAAGGACATTTGACTGGCAATTGCATTTAACTGCCCTGTGTGTCCATTATATTCTCATCTGTGGCACCTGAGATCTTTTTCAGGGTGGTGGGAGGATCTTCCAGGGGAGGTAACTTTTGAGATTTCTTTCACATCCAGCGGTGGCTCAATCCACTCCAAGAAACTTTTACAGACATTTCATAGAGTTTTCCTAGTTATTTACAATTACTGAACAAATAAAAGACTTGGCATTTTTTTGTTTCTTTGGGTTTTGGGATGTTTGTTTGTGGGTTTTTTTTAACGCTCTGCAGTTTTTCTCCTGAGGAACTGTATCGTGGTGAAAAACCTA
Source organism: Ramphastos sulfuratus (assembly GCA_013399055.1). Lineage (NCBI taxonomy): Eukaryota > Metazoa > Chordata > Aves > Piciformes > Ramphastidae > Ramphastos > Ramphastos sulfuratus. Next base: position 1,410 of record WBNM01015290.1, on the reverse strand, counting down.
CATAATCAGGACAAAAAATAATAAATAGAAAAGATAACAGGTCTGTAACTACTTTTAAAGCTCATAACATCTCCAATCCTTGGCCATGAATCATGCATTGTATCATTTTGTTCATGTATGAACAAAAGTAAAAACACAAATGTGGAAAGCTGGGCTGTCCTGGGAAAGAGAAGCCATATAGCGATGCAGTCAGTCGAGGTGAAAAATGATTATGTTAACCACAACTGATGCAAAAAGTTGATTTGTTTTGAGAACAACAATTCTCTAACATTTGTACTGAAGGAAAGGAGGCAAGGCATCACATATATTTGGCTGTATGTGGTTGCAGACAAAAAGAGAAAGCAACCTGGTTGGCTTGCCTTAGAGATGTCACTGTAGAGTGACAAGAAAGTGCTTTATTGGCCTATGTTTTCTTCAGCACTTAGAGCACTGAATTTCTAAGAACACTGCTGACCACAGAAACAGTTTCCTCTTGTTTAAGTTAATTAATCAAGAAAGATTTTAGGAAACCATTTTAGAAAGATGGCTTCTCAACAGCATCACTAAATATTTGTCTGATGGTTTGAAAATGGAATTCCAGCTGAATGTTTGGCTGCACTGTCGAACTATGCATTTGAGAAACTAATCTATCTTGGCCACAAAACTAATAAATATTACTAATAAAAATAGCTTTTGGAAACTATTCAGTTGGCTTCCTTTGAGGATTTTTTTACACTGCATGAGAAAAATATACAAGGATGTAAAAGAAATGTTCCTTTGTATCTTCTCATAACTTATCTAACCAATTCCATGCTACCCTGTTTAGTTCAGATAATCTAGAACCAAAATGAAAGTTCAAATTTCTCATCTATGCCAACACAGCAGTCCAGTCAAAATATAAACATAAAAATATATATTAAAAAAAAAAACCAAAAAACACAAACCCCCCACACACTACAGAGCTGTCATTAAAAAGCAACCACCTCAAAACCAGTCCTGCAACATTTCAATAAATTTCTCACATTCTTTCAGTCTTCATTGCTTCATTCATTCTTAGTGACCTTATAGAGGTGCAGTACAACTAAACTGAAACATAACTGAAAATACAGAAATTCACAAAAACCTAGTATTTCTGGTTTGGTAAGGTTGGAGCCAAAAAGGTGTAGTTTAGACTGCATGATCAAATGTGGCTGTATAATAAATCAGCTTACTTGTTAGAAAAAAAAATGTTTAGCTGAAACATGTATATTCCAACAAGATAGATGAATTTCTCTAAGAATGTACAGTTACTTTGACCAAGCTTTTCATGTGAGCTATTATTCCTTCTATATTATTTTATATTTCCTAAAAAAATGTACTGCAAACTGTTCTGCTGTATTTTCTCTCATTATTAATTAAAATACTGGGGTTTATTTTTATTTATTAATTTTT
>WBNM01015288.1:21751-58546 GCA_013399055.1 Ramphastos sulfuratus | reverse complement strand
TTCTATGATTCTGTGATAATTTATCATGCAGAATGCTGTCTGTTAAGGACTACATTATAACTGCAGTTGCTGTGACTGCTAACTGGAGAATCAGCAAGGCACTGAAGCAAAGTTATAGAATCATAGAATCATAGAATGGTAGGGTTGGAAGGGACCTCAAAGATCATCTAGCTGCAACTCCCTGCCATAGGCAGGGACACCTCCCACTAGTACACATCCTCCCTGGAGGTGTTCAAGACCAGGTTGGATGAGGCCTTGAGTGACCTGCTCTTGTGGGAGGTGTCCCTGCCTATGGCAGGGGGTTGGAACTGGATGAGCTTTGAGGTCCCTTTCAACCTAAACCATTCTACGAGTCCACAATTCTATGAGATGGAAACAGAGGTCTTGGCTTCTGGGGTGGCTCCAGAATTGTTTTTCATCTTCTGCCTCCTAATAGACTGCAAAGCAGGATATGTGCACTCACTCTGTGGTTTAGGTCAGAGGCTGTGGTGTGGACTGGCAGATGCCTGGCTCTCAGAATTACAGCTATAAAACCTTAGACTGAACCACACATATATCTAGTACAAATAACAGTATCCCTCCCTTACCCTCTTAAACCTTCTGCTATTTCTGGCCTTTCTCTCCCAGCATCTCTTTTCATACACAACAGACTGAGGCCATTATCCATGAACAGAGAGGATGCATGCTGCCTTTTTTTCTTTTCTTTTCTTTTTTCCCCCCTGCACTGTATTTCATTCCTGACCTCTGCTGCTTTTTTACTGTTCCAGTCCTGGTTTATAATAGGAAATTGAAAGGCCAAAGATTTTCTTCACATCTGACATTCATTCACCCTCCCAGCTTCTTTTTCAACCTGTCAGATTAAAAGCAGAGAAGAAAACCAGCCAAAACTGTGTGTTTATGGTACACATTTTTAATGGCCCCAAACCTGATTCTGTTCTTGGTTTTCCCTCACTGCACTGACCTTATTTTGGTTCCTCACATAAGGAGAAAGTTGGGTGATATATTTAAAGAGCATTTGTTTTAAATATAACATTGAAAGTGAAGACAAACATATTTCATGTTCACCTGCCCATCTCCCAGCCTCAATGACTTCTCTACATTCCTAATCTTATCATTCATGCCCAGTGTTGTGATAGGCCTAATCAGGCCAAAAATAGGCTTATCCATGTCCTGGCTTGCCCAGAGATGTTTTTCTGCTCTCCCTCCCTCTGTTTTGGGGAGAAGCAACCATGGGAAAGAGGACAAAGAACCTGGAGCCACTGAGTCTAAGGACCCTTTGCATCCTGTGGTAAACAAGGTACACAGGCTCAGTTTGTGCCTGCCTTGTGCCAGGCTGTGTTCTGCCATAAAAAGGGTAAAGCAAGCCTATGGCTTCACCTGAGATGGCCAAGCTTGGCTAACTGCCATTCTGATTGGCTATTCTGTGTCCAAAGGCCCATTAGTCTCAGGCTGTATTGATAAAAGGAGATGAGCAGGTAGCACAATGTGCTCTGCCACTGTATTCATGCTCTGCTGTATTTGTGCTGCCTTATATCCTGAACTGCCTGGAAACTGCCTGCCAAGAGTTTCCCAGGAACAGGCTCTAAATGCCTGCACACAATCAGCCTGCACAGCCAGCCTGACACCATGCTGAGACTGCACATGGATTGCATCCTGCCTGCTCCTGAAAGCCTCCTGCCAAGAAGGGAAGTCCTGGAGATACACAGATCACCCAGAGGAGATCAGGGCCAGGTCAGAGATGTCTGCCTCCTTTCCCCAGCAGCCTGGGAAGAACCAGAAGTCTCAGTGGCTCACAAGACAGTAACAGAATTCCCTGAAAGCATTTTGGGTACTGTCTGAAGCTGTAGCCAGCCCTGTGAGTTGGGAGATAATTTTGTGAGTAACTACTTCAAGCCTCTTGTAACTTACCATTGCCTTCTGCCAGCAGCAGGAAGGAGCTCCCTGAGGCCATCTAGTGGCCAAGCGGAGTATTGACCGCAAGCGGTGCACTGACCGCAAAGCCTTCTCTGCCAGTTCAATTAATGTTATATATTAGTAGTAGTTAGTTCAATTCAGTTCAATTAATGTTATATATTATTAGTAGTTATTGCTAGATCCTGTTACAACCTGTACAAAGTTTCCATGACCGATGCAAAGAACCAATTATTATTAAAATTAGTGATGGGGGTGGCAACAGTTCTGAATACTGAATAGTAATAAACAATATTAAATTTTGAACATCTCATCTCACATTAATTAATTACTCCTCCACTACATCCAGCTATTTGAAAAGAGACCACAGGTTGAGAGTGGCTCAGGTTTTGTCAGTTTGAGACATTTCTACCCTGGTTTTCTTCGAATGTCTCCAGTTAGAAGCATGGTAGCTGTGCACGCTTGGGGCTGAAAATATTTCCTGTTGGAGGCCCCAAAGTCAAGCCAGCTCACATCAGACGCTTTTACAAATCACTTGGCCTTTGTATGTGAGTTGGTCAGTCCCTGCAGAGAGGTAATAGGCAGCCAGTTGAATTGAACCTTTGTGTTGGTTTGAGGCTAATTGGAATATTTTAATGAGAGAAATTAGATCATGGGCTGTGAAAAGAAAATAATGGTGGTGTCTGTATCACAGGTTCTGCTGAGAGACAGAAAAACAAGACACAGAAAGGCAGTCTGTGTCTCTGGCTGCTGCTGCTGCTGCATTAACTGTCTCTGCAGGTACCTGTGTAACCCAAACTAATCATTCTTCTTCTAACTCCTTATCTGGCAAACTCACCTCTGCACATAAGAGATTCTGAAATAAGGGAGGAAGGGTGGGGAAAAAAAATAAATAGGGGAGTTAATTCAGAGCCCTCCTGGGAGGTTTGTGCTGTTCAGGAGGGGTTTTGTAGTTCTGTATTACTTTTAAGGTGTACATAATTGTATACAGTTGTAAATATCTGTATATATTGTATATGTATGCTTGTATATTTGTGCCACACTGTAAATATAGCTTCACTCCTTAACTTCCAGATGGCTGAGTTAGTCTGGTGAATTCATGGTGGAGGGGGGGAACTCCCAAGCTACCCCAACCTTTGATACCATCAGGCTGTTGAGTCACACAGCCAGGGCTACACCTGGCCCTGCTCATGGCATGACAGCACAGCTAGGACCAAAGTCAGTGATGAATGCAGGATGGCAACATCTTCTGCCACCTTTGAGGCACCCTGCCTTATGGTGCACTTTGCAAGGCTGAGAGTCTTCTCATTTTATGTCCTTTCCCTGATGAGTGTGAAAACTCCTGAGGTTTGGGAAAATGACTGGACTGCATTGAACTGTGATGCTTCCTGTATATTTATAAGCCTGTATCATAGAATCATAGAGTCAGTCAGGGTTGGAAGGAACCACAAGGATCAGCCAGTTCCAACGCCCCTGCCATGCCCAGGGACACCTCACACTAGATCAGGCTGGCCACAGCCTCATCCAGCCTGGCCTTAAACACCTCCAGGGAGGAGGCTTTCACCACCTCCTTGGGCAACCCATTCGAGGCTCTCACCACCCTCATGGTAAAGAACTTCCTCCTAACATCCAGTCTGACTCTCCCCATTTCTAGCTTGGTTCCATTGCCTCCAGTCCTGTCACTCCTGACAGCCTAAAAAATCCCTCCCCAGCTTTCTTGTAGGCCCCTTTAAGATACTGAGAGGTCACAATAAGGTCCTCTGGGAGCCTTCTCCTCTGCAGACTGCACAGCCCCAACTGCCTCAGTCTCTCCCCATAGGAGAGACTGTATCTCAAAAACCATTTAGATAAAATTTCAGCTATTGGACAATTAATAGTTCAGCAGAACAGATAATTGTGCATTCAGCTTCTTTTTGTACAAATATTCTATTTGACTTCAATTAAGTATAGGCTTAATTTGCTGCACAGTTCATTTAATATAATTTGCTGTAATGATTTAAAAGGTAACTATGACTCTATAAAATCAGTTTGTCATGGGTAGTCATTGTAGGGTGAGGATAACATGATGGTAGCTATGGAATGATGCCCAGATGGTGAATGGCAAACACACTGAACTGTTGGAGTGAGTCCAGAGGAGGCTATGGAGATGCTCAGAGGGCTGCAGCAGCTCTGCTCTGAGGACAGGCTACAAGAGTTGGGACTCTGCAGCCTGGAGAAGAGAAGGCTTCCAGGAGACCTTGGAGGCGCCTTGCAGGATCTGAAGGGGGCTCCAGGAAGGCTGGGGAGGGACTATTGACAAGGTCTTGTAATGACAGGACAAGAGGCAATGGGTTTGAAGTGGCAGAGGGGAGATTTAGACTGGATGTTAGGAGGAAGTTGTTTGCAGTGAGGGTGGTGAGACACTGGCACAGGTTGCCCAGGGAGGTTGTGGCTGCTCCCTCCCTGGAGGTGCTCAAGGCCAGGTTGGACGAGTCCTTGAGTGACCTGTGCTAGTGGGAGGTGTCCCTGCCTAATGGTGGGGGGTTGGAACTGGATGAGCTTTGAGGTCCCTTCGAACCTAAACCATTCTATGATTCTATGCTTGCCTGGGTAGTCTCCATAGTAATTTGGTTTAGGATACTGGGGCTCTGAGCTGTTATGTGACTATGTTATTGCTGTGTACTCATTCCAGTAAAAAGGATGAGAAGAGCCATGCTTAGAGGTAAAAAATACTCACTCTGAAATTAATCTGATGTCTTTTTTCATCTGTGGGTAAATTCTTCTAGAATTATCCATGAAGAGATCTCTTGCATCTGTTCACCAGCACTGCTGAGACACAGGACACTGGGGCTCTGGTCTGATCTCATTTGAAACTGCTGAGTTCCTTTAATTGGTGTGTGGGAATGAGTAATATTCAATTGCAGAGCATGAAGATGTATCATTCTTTCAAGGCCAGGCAGAATACTGTAAGGCACAAACACTGTGGGAGTGGAGACCTTCCTCTGCTCGTTTTGCTCAGGTTTGGTGGTTTTTCCATGGCACTCATCCACCTTTGGACAAGGTTCTGCAGAGGACAGGTAGGACGTCTGGAGCAGTCTCCTTTGTAGTCCCAGCCACAGAGATCCATGAAGAGCATTGCAAGAGCCAGAGGCTCCAGACTGAAACAATTAATGGAATGAAATGTTCCAGGCTTTGTTTGCTTGCTGGTTTCTGTGTTTGTTGTTTGAAATAAGAGCTACTTGGCTCAGTTCAGCTGCTGGGTTATCAGAGTGATTAATCTGTAATATCACACAGTGTGAAGCCTTCTTTTCCAAAAACCAAGGCACTTCTGCTGCCATTATTGATTTGGAACAAACTCCTCAGGTAGTGATCTGAATAAAAATAGTCAAACTGGGCTTTATTTTATGGATGTTGTATATAAATGAATGAGTCTGTCTTTTTTTTTTTTTCAGGGGCACCCCCATTTCTGGGACATGCACTGAGATCATAGAGTCAAAGAATGTCAGGGGTTGGAAAGGATCACAAAACATCATCTGGTCCAGCTCCCCTGCCAGAGCATGAGTTTCTGGGATCTGCTGTTGTCTGCTGGTGTTGTCCATGCCAAAAAAGCTCATCTCTGAGTAAAGTCCACCATCTCCTTTTTCCTGTTTTCTCCACTGAAGAACTCTGCAGATGGAGCGAGGGCTGTACCTGGAAGCAACAGATGTCCAACTGTAACTGCTAAAATCAGGCACCATTAGTACTAATTTTATGCTGTCTGACTGTGTGTGATCACAAGGGGTACACTGCACTTTCTCTACTGGTTGCTGCAAGGTGCTTGCATTTTTCTAGCCTAATTGTGGCTTCTCAATAGAAGGGGGCTGCTGTGAAGGACCACAGGGTAGCATTCTGGATGTGCCTGTCCCCAGAGAATTGAGCTGAACTATTGACTTCTTTTCCAAAGCTGCTCACAGTGAAACAGATCTACTTCACAGGACAAAAGTCTAAATATAGCTCAAGTTTCTGAGTAATAGAGTATGGTGTAGTTTTCTCATGCTTTAGCAACAAAAAGCTGCAGTGGGGACCTAAGCTTACCTCAGTCAGGTATTACCTGCTTTGTGCAATGCTCCTAAAGGCCTACTGCTGTGATATTTGTAACCTCTTGCTGTGTCTCAGCATCCCAGGGAAAGCTGCAGGAAATTTGTGGCAAGAATGGCAAGTCCTGGTTTTTGCAGGCATCACTACTGGGACAACCTTAGCACTTCAGTAAACAGAAACTCAAGGCAGTAGAAAGGGATGCTGGTATGGGACAGGCAAAAAGCTGGAAGAGGTCAGGTTTGGTTTATGTAGGGTAATTATGCTTTAGCATTGATAAAGATCTGCTCTGGAAAACAACAACTCCACACTGTGATTATTTTACTGCCACTCTACCTGCCCACAGCCTTCTCATCTAACAGAAACTTAACAGGGAAATACAAAAAGCCCAAAGGCTTGAATGACTCCAGCTGCCCCTTTAACCAGAAAAACCTAAATGAAGTAGGAAGCTGATCTTGGAGGGCAATCTGCTTAGATAAGTACAGGCTAAAAGTGGAATAATCCCTGAGGTCTCTCATTTTGTTTGCTGTAGTTTGGGCAGAAAGCAAAGGCAGCTGAATTTTTCAGAGCTGTGATGTGCAGGTGAGTCTGTCCTCCTGCCTGCAGTAGCAGTGAAGGTGGCTGGTCTGCTTTTCTGTGAAAAGGGTAGGAGGTACAGATGCTCCTTTTCAAGAACTCTACATTGCTGCTCAACGTTTCTGAATATTTTGGAGGTAATTGGTAATTCTGAATCCACAGCAGCATGTGTGAAGAGGTAGAAAACAGAAATGCCTTCTGCCTCTAAGCAGAAAAAAAGCTGCTTTCTCCTGGGTGTAAATGTGTGTGGTCAGACAGGTCCTCGCTAGTACCTCAGGAGGGTTCATTATATTTGGGTTTAATCCTTCCTGAGCAGGAGGAAAAAGGTTAATTGCCCAAGGAGAAGCATTTGTCTTATTCACAGACTGCTCAGAGGTCTGTTGTTCTTTATCTGTTTACTATAGCAAATGATAACAGTGAGGTGCTGAGCAGCTTGTAGAAACAACAGAAAGATGATTTCCTTTACCTCTACCCTTCTCTCCCTGGAGCAGATGCAGTTGAGAAAGTCTGAAGTGAAGTAGCTTTGCTAAAGCTGTACTGGTATGGACAGTATGCAAAAGAAAGCATTTTTAATGACAGTAAGTGCAGGCCTCCTTGTGAGATCCTTTAAATTATTTTTTTTTTTTTTTTTAGATTGAGGAACCTCAAAGTGTTGAAAATAAATCTCTGTCTCCTCAAACAGTAATGGAGAGCATACTTCACTGGAGGCTCCTTTGTGTACTGTTATTGAGCAACTGCTTGAGTCCTTAATCCCAGGAAAGCATGGGTTTGTCAGTAATTGCTTTCCAGTCTTGGAAGCACATGGAGTTAGTTATTTACCTTAAAGACTGTGGTAAGCATCAAGTAGATAACCCCAAGGAACAAGGCTGTCTTAGACTAATTAGCCACTAGTGTGCAAGCATAAGGTGGGGAGTTGTTCTGAATAACTGGATTATCCTTGTGAGTCAGAGTTGTTGCTGTGTTCTCACAGACTGAACTCTTTTGGGGATACATTTTCCCTTCACAGGGGTAGGGAACACTGCTAAATTTAAGGCAAGAATGGCTAGTTGGAAAACAGTCATAAACCTGAGGACTGTAGCCTGTATCAGTGAGCTGCTGCTGTATTACCAATTCAGTGAATGATGTGAAATGTTGCAGAATGTGAAACTATTATCTGGAGATGATCACAAAAGGCTGTCTTGGGTTTGAGGAAGAAAATTTTCTAAGCATTCTGTTCCAGAAAGGAACAAAAAAGTGCCATGGAAGTTCTGGAGGCTTGTGGATTTCCTTAAGTGCTGAGTATTTATTTGGATAAGAACTGTTAAGTAATTCATCTTGTGCCCTTCAAATCAGACTCTGTCCCTTTTAGTTTGACCCTTAGCAAGATAATCACCATCCCCTTTCTTTGTTTTAATTAGTGTGTTTGATGTTAGAGCACTCTGCTTCTGTGGGACTTTGTTTATTGTTGCTGTGCTGCTTTGCTTTTCTGAAAGTCTTGCTCCAGTGCTGTCAATTTAAAGGACCTTCTTACATTAATGTGAAGTCCTGTTTTTATAAAGTATCCCTCTCTTATCTTATGAATACCTTTTTATTATGTGTTCCAGGGGCAGCTAAAGGCTTAAAGTAGGTAAGTTCTCTGCTTTATCATTCCTGGCACATAAGCCTGTTGGGCCAGAACCACTTCCTCTGTTTACAGTCTGAATAGGTAAACCCCAAACTGAGAAGGAAAACAGATACCCTGTCACTATGGGGCTCAGCTGAGGTCACAGAGCAGAGCTGTTTGTAGAGTGCCTGACTCTGCAGTGACTACTGACCTAGGGATTACCTATGGAAGCTGTGGAGCTGCCTGCTGTGTTGCTGACTAGGCATATGTGAACACTTCCCTGATTAGCCCCTGAACAGGTAACATTAACTTTCTTGAGTGACATGGAGAAGATGATGCATGATGCCAGTAGGTTTAAAGGTGTATCTGCACATCTGAGGAGTGGCACAGTCATGACTCCACTGAGAAATGAGATGCAAAGGACACCAGTGTGCATCAAACACCAAACATCGAACTGTGGGAGCGGGTCCAGAGGAGGCCACGGAGGTGCTCAGAGTGTTGGAGCAGCTCTGTTATGAGGACAGGCTGAGAGATCTGGGGCTCTGCAGCCTGGAGAAGACTTTGAGGAGACCTTGGAGTGGCCTTCCAGTATCTGAAGGGGGCTACAAGAGGGCTGGGGAGGGACTATTGACAAGGTCTTGCAATGACAGGAGGAGGAGGAATAGGTTTGAACTGGCAGAGGGGAGATTGAAACTGAATGTTAGGAAGAAGTTGTTTGCAGTGAGGGTGGTGAGACACTGGCACAGGTTGCCCAGGGAGGTTGTGCAGCACAGAATCACCCAAAGTGATCTTTGATCACATTCTGTGCTTCTGTGCTCCACAACCTCCCTGGAGGTGTTCAAGGCCAGGTTGGATGAGGTCTTGAGCAACCTGTTCCAGTGGGAAGTGTCCCTGCCTATGGTGGGAGGTTGGAACTGGCTGAGCTTTGAGGTCCCTTCCAACCTAAACCATTCTATGATTCTATATTGGTTTTGCTCACAAATCTTCTAAACTACCTGGCTTCTAAGAACTGCTTGTCTGGCTCAACATCCCCAAACAATTCCCTGGTTTAATACAGGTGTTCTGTTTTTGTAGAAAATGGGAAGAAAGCCTGTTGGCCTGAAGGTAAAGGGCAACTCCTGCTGCATTTGTGAGAGGAAAATAAAAAGTCATCAAGCAATGTTACTTTTCCCCACGTCTCTGATTGGAAGGTGGGGTTCCTGCCAGCCTTGTATCTAGCAGCAAATGGTAGTCCACAAGAGGTTAGTAGTCCATAAATGGTCATGCCCTCCTGTGCCCACTGAAACTAAACCTCAGCAAGAGATATCCTTTCCCTTCCTCTAGTCAGCTTTTCTCAATTGTGACTTCGATTTTTCAAGCACACTACACTAGGAGGAGCTCTTCCTCCATTTCATCTCTCCCTCTGCAGCTACCTATTCACTAAAGGTCTAAGTTGATTTACTAAGGGCTGCTTACTTCTGTCCAGCTTCTTCAATCCTCTGAACTTCTTTGGGCATGTAAGCTCCCTTCCAGCTTTCTGTTGTTTCTCCTGTTTGCTAGTTTGGAAAAGTGGCTCCAGTGATATTGTACTTCACAGCTTCACTATGACATTTCTTTTTCAGTAAAGCCAAGCCCTCAGCCACAAAGTTCCAAATACATGGGCTCATATATATACACTCATACATATATGGTTCAAATACATACACTCGGACAGGAGTATCTAGTGAGAGGTGTCCCTGCCTATGGCAGGGGGTTGGAACTAGATGATCTTTGAGGTCCCTTCCAACCTTACCATTCTATAATACCAGTCCAGCTTGCATTTGTTAGGTTAATTTCTAGGACTGTAACAATTATGTAGACAACAGATTTAGTGCTTCCCAATATAAACTAGAGAGAGCTGGAAAGCTCAACACTGTAGACACTAGCGAAGTCATGCCAGTTGTTTGGTGACCCATTCCCTGTTGCATTCACATTACAGGGTACTACCTTATTCAGTCAGCAGACGTTCCTCCTAGAGCTGCCAGCAGACATTCGTAAGCTCTCCATTTGAAGGCAAGAATCAGCACTCCAGTATTATTCACTGTCAAGTGAATGTACATGTGGTACTTCTTAGTGACTGAGTTCTGCAGGTGGTTTATGTGCACAGGTCTCCGAGCTGGAGAGGAGAAGGCTCCCAGGTGACCTTATTGAGGCCTTTCAGAATCTTAAGGGAGCCTAGAAGAAATCTGGGGAGGGTCTTTTTAGGCTCTCAGAGAGTGATAGGACTGGGGGGAATGGAACCAAGCTAGAAATGGGGAGAGTCAGCCTGGATGTTAGGAAGGAGTTGTTCAGCATGAGGGTGGTGAGAGTCTGGCAGGGGCTGCCCAGGGAGGTGGTGAAAGCCTCATCTCTGGAGGTGTTTAAGACCAAGCTGGCTGAGGCTGTGGCCAGCCTGATCTGGAGTGAGGTGTCCCTGCCCACGGCATGGGGGTTGGAACTGGCTGCTCCTTGTGGTCCCTTCCAACCGTGACTGATTCTGTGACTCTAGGTCAATCACATCTGATTCTAACAGGAATTCCTACAATAGAGGCATTAAAGCACTGTGAAAGGCAAGACCCGAAGGTGCCCGCATCGAGGTTTGCTCCACCTCAGCAGCCTGCCTCGGCGGCGCCGGGCACACCCGTTCGCCTCCTCCTTCCCCTACACCTGCTTCTCTTCTGGTGGGGAGCGGGGGCGGGAAGGACAGCGCTGGCAGCGCGCTGGCAGCACGCTGGCAGCACGCCGCCGGGCCGGGCCGGGCCGAGCCCCACGCCAGGCCCACGCCGCCATGGCAGGCCTCACGGCAGCACACGCGCGCGCACGACCTCCTTCCCGCGTTCACCTCCTACCCGGCCCCGGAACCACGGCTCCCGGCATGCCCTGCGCGCCACAGGCTCCCAGGGGTGCGGCGGGATTGGCGGGAGCGGAGCCAATCGCGAGTGCGGGCCTAGCCCAGCGGGCCCGCCTCTTTGCGCGCGGCGCGGGGAGCTTTCGAAAAAGCGGAGAGGTGCGCGGGCGCTGCGCTGCGGCTCGGCCCGGCCCGGCCCGGCCCGGTTTGGCTTGGCTTGGCTTGGCCTGGCCTGGCCTGCGGGGAGGTCCAGAGCCGCGGGTCGAGGCTGGGCTGCGGCAGGTGCGAGGTTCAGGGTGTCAGCGGTTCTGCGGGGGCCGAAGGGGTGTCAGCTGGGCCTGGGGTCTGGCTGTGGCTGCAGCTCCGGGTGCCGCACCCGGACAGATGGGGCGGGCGGACGTCTGAGTCACCTGGTTTGGGTGGCAGGAGGGGGACCCCAGCGCTGCCTTCAGGGGTTGGGTCGTAAGGCACTTCCTCATTGCGGGTGAAGGAGTACTGTTAGGCGCCCCTGCAGCAGCTGGTGTAAGTGGGAGCGAGATTAGGTGTCTTTGTCCCTCTCACGGGTGCCCTCCACCTGCTCGTGCCAGGACCACAGCATCAGTTCCCAGAGGCTGCGCTTGGGCTTTTGCTCAGCTGCACCTGTGTGCGGTGCACATGTAAAGCAAAAGCCAACATAGTGCTTGTGGCAGGGTGAGCAGGTGGGATAAATGGTTACTAATGCAGTCCTTAACTCTTCACACTTTTAAGCTTCCTGCCTTGCCTAAAGAGGGTTTCGTATTGTAGAAGAGTTTGCAATAAAGTTTCCATCTTGCGGAGAGGTGGATGCCTGTGTGTCTGCAGGAGTTGGAGGAATTTTGCATTGTTTTTGTTTTAAACACCTGGCTAAATAACCATTTAGGAATGGCTTCTGCCCCTGTGCTCAGCAGTGTTTAGGCCACACCTTGAGTCTGGGCCCCTCAACTTAAGAAAGGAGGTGCTGGAAGGTGTCCAGAGAAGGGCAGCAAGGCTGGTGAGGGGCCTGGAGCACAGCCCTGTGAGGAGAGGCTGAGGGAGCTGGGGGTGTGCAGCCTGCAGAAGAGGAGGCTCAGGGCAGACCTCATTGCTCTTTACAACTACCCGAAGGGAGGTTGTAGCCAGCTGGGGTTGGGCTGTTCTGCCAGGCACCCAGGGACGGAAGGAGGGGACACAGCCTCAAGCTGTGCCAGGACAGGGTCAGGCTGGATGTTAGGAGGAAGTTCTTGTCAGAGAGAGTGATTGGCATTGGAATGGGCTGCCCAGGGAGATGGTGAAGCCCCCATCCCTGTAGGTGGTTGAGGAGGCTGCATGAGGCACTTAGTGCCATGGGTTAGTTAATTAGAAGGTGTTAGGTGATAGGTTGGACTCGATGGTCTCAGAGGTCTTTTCCAACCTGGTTACTTCTGTGAATGTTGCCTAAATAATATGTGTGAAACAGCAATGTGCTCAAACATACATAGAGGTTAGGAAAATGCCTGGTTTAAGTTGTACTGAGCTGAATACCATCCTGTTGAGCATTGGTCAATAAAATGGAATGACCAAGAAAAAGAAAAAAAAGTAAATAGCTGAGGGTTAAGCAGAGAAGGATTCTTACTGGCAGTGCAATCTTACCTACTGTATAAAATAAGACTTAGCTGAAATAATAGATACTCCTTAAACATTAATTTGCTTAAGTGACTGAATATTCCACAATTGTTACTGCCTTGGCTCAGTGGTATTTTTGTTCATATTTTGAATAAAATCATATTTACATTTTCTTCATATGCTTATCTTTGGCCTGAATTATGGAACTTTAAGTGTTTGCTTTGTAAATTGTTACATAGAATGTAAATAGATGGTTCTGACAAGTCTGACTATTCTGAGTCTCACATACTCAAGTATCATTCCAGCCCTTCAGTCTTTCTGAGGTCTCCTTTCTGGGTTTTTTCCCCTTCATACAACATATAGTCACAAATTCTGGCTTACCATAACCAAATGTTGTGTTCTAGCAGTATATATTCTAGTGCTAAAGTCTTACTGTGGTTGCTGTTTGTGTTTAGGCATCCAAAGATAACCTTATTTCTTACCAGTGTAGTACAACATGAGGAGTTCTTGTTCAGTTCATCACTGGGTAATTTTCATTTTTCATATGTCCCAGGAGCATCTGCCCTATAAGCAATGCTGACTCTGTGGTTCTTATTGGCATGATCTCATATATGCTCATTCTGAGGAGATATAATTTAGCATAGCTGCCTTCAGAGTGGTAGTGTAATTTAACTTGACATAGACTTATATGGGAAGTCCATATCACATGGAATTTTTATATGTGTGTATACCTCCCTGTTCTTTAGCAAGGAGTGAGTGCAGTTGTCTGCATAGTCCTATTCTGAGTATCTTTCAATTTTATTTTTTTTTTATTTACCCTGTAGACTGGGGAGCATGGCTGCTAAGAAACTGAGAAGAGCAAGGTTGTCTCAGGAGCTGTGTGAAAGGCTGAGTCGCCATCAGATCACTACCTGTCAGGTGAGAGAGTTAAATTATACTTGAGGGGTGTTTTTTGGGGGTGGGTGTTAATTTTTTTTCCTAGTTTTAGTTTCTGGGGAACTTTTTTCAAAGTTGGGGGCACTTCAGACCCATCTGGCCTGCTGCCTTGTAAAAATGTAGCTTTAAACCTGTATATGCCTAATTAAGACGTGTAGACTTGCATGTACCTGCTGCCTTCACTTCTAAAGGACCTGAAGATGCTTTATTTTAGTAGGGGTAAGACAGAATACAGAGGAAGAAAGTTGTCAATACATCACAAAAACACATATATATTACATAATCTGACATTTGAAGGTGCTGTGGTGGTTACATTGTTAGTTATGAGTTGACTCAGCAGTACCTTCTGAAGTTGTTCTTGTGAATGCCTGAAGAGCCAAGAGATCCTGTATAGTTCAGTAGTGTGCATCAGAGAATCTAGCCCTAGGACTGCAATCTAGAAGACATGATTTATTTTGAGTGTTTTTCAGTGATAGCAACTTTGTGACTATTAAACAGTTCTGGAATGTTTGGTCCTTTGACTCCATGTCCTTTTAAAATACAAATACAACTTTTATTGTGTTGGTATCAGAGGAGGTTGTATAGCACAATGGTGCCTAACATGGCACAATAGGTAAACCTGGGGCATGTATACTAATTGTCTAGAAATAGCATCAGCTTAGTCCCCAGTCTTGATTTCTAGGTCGAGCTCTCTGAACTTTTCTATCATCTTTCAGGATTTTTTATGTCTTTCCCTCTTGGAGCTAATGAAAGTGACAGGGCAGAGCTACTATAATGTGCAGAAGCTTCTTTGTCAAGTCAGCCGAGCTTGTGCTCCCAAAATGCAGACTGTAAGTATACCTATGTATGTTGACTGTGGTTTTGATACAGCATCTGGGAAGAAGCTAATTGGTGCTAATGTATTTGTACCCATGAAGTTTGGCTGTCTCAGTTTGCACAATGAAGGAATACTTTAAAATGTTAGATCTCTCCTGCACTTTAGTTTGATGCAGTGACTTTTGTTAGGCATTGTAGCTTCAAGAGATTGTTTAGGTTTGGAGAACTGGTTCTGAGAGAAGTGGGGAAATAGGACATTTTCTCTTGCAATCTAGCATATACATACTGCTTCTGGTTTGGGCCCTGCAAATGTTTAATACAAACAAAGAATAAGAATCTCAGTATAAATTTGTTCTTGATGTAAAACTGGTGCCAGGGGATGAAGTGATCCTGAAAGTGACTTATTGAGGAATTTTTCCATCTGTGTAAATGAGCTGTAGTGTGGTTTAGGCTACAGGTTGCCTACCTGGGGAGAGTGTAAGAAGGAGCTGCACTATACTGGCTAGACTTTGTTTTGGTGTTTGTTTTCTTTTAAATTCAGGTGAAAAGAATGTTGAAAGTGTTGTCTTTGGAAGAGAGAGAAAACTTCTGACCTGCATGGATGCAGCTTATTTTTTCTGGAAAAAGAAAATAGAGAAAAGATGCCATGTCAAAGTTTATTTTGTGTAATTGGCATAGTAATTGTAGCAGTAACAATGTGATGCTTTAAATTCAGAAACACATTGTGTTAAGGTTGTTAATGTGCAAAATTAATATTGATGAGAAATAACAGAGAAGAGAAGGCTTCCAGGAGACCCTATAGTAGCCTTCCAGGATCTGAAGGGGGCCTACAGGAAGGCTGGGGAGGGACTATTGACAAGGTCTTGTAATGACAGGACAGGGGGCAATGGGTTTGAACTGGCAGAGGGAAGATTTAGACTGCATGTTAGGAGGAAGTTGTTTACAGTGAGGGTGGTGAGACACTGGCACAGGTTGCCCAGGGAGGTTGTGGCTGCTCCCTCCCTGGAGGTGGTCAAGGCCAGGGTGGAGGAGGCCTTGAGGGACCTGTACTAGTGGGAGGGGTCCCTGCCTATGGCAGGGGGGTGGGACTAGATGATCCTTGAGGGCTCCTTCCAACCTTACCATTCTAGGATTCTATGATCATGATTAAAGTCTTGTTATTTAATATTGTGAAGACACAACAAAATTCTACCTGTACTCTGTGGGCTATAAATGAGATATAAATGTGAGGAAGGATGATGACCTTAGAGAGTTCTCTTGCTGAAAATGGAAGTAGTTTGTACATTGGCAAGTGTTAAGTCATTCCAGGTTGATGAAAGCAAATGCAAGAAATTCTGTATTTTCATTGGGGGAAAAAAAACAAAAAAAAAAGGCATTTTCTGAGTTGTGTGTTTTCTCTTCCCTCCTTTTATAGGCTTATGAAATGAAACTGAGGAAGTCTGGCAATCCCTCTTCAGCCTTTCTATCCACCACGCTTCCTAGTTTGGATGAAGTTTTGCATGGTGGAGTGTCCTGTGGATCTCTTACAGAGGTAACTTGCTTGATATGTTGCACTGCAGCTGCACATCACACCTAAAAGTAAAAACTCACAGATAGGTTGGACTGTCTTAGAATCATAGAATGGTAAGGTTGGAAGGGACCTCAAAGTTGGGTGTTGTCTTTTCCACTGTGATGGCAGTGGGACAAGGAGGGATGGGGAAGTAGTTTCCTGGCTTTTGGCTTGCTTGCTGCTGCTTGCTGCTGCTTTGCACCATGCATTTTCTGCAAACAGGCTAAGGTAATTATGCATTTTGTGCTGTTTATCTGATTGTGACCAATAAACTATTCTTATCTCACTTTTTTTTTGTCTCAATCTTGGTATTTTATTTTATAAATTTATTTTTTTTTTTGTATGTGTGTGTTAGTTTTCCCTCACTTCTGTGTTGGGAAAACAGACAAGTTTAACCCACTGGTTTGCTTTGACCTGTTCTGTCTGATTCAAACCATTACACCTAGGGAGGCTGTAGATGCTCCCTCCCTGAAGGGGATCAAACCTAGGTTAGAAGTTCTTTACACTGAGGGTGGTGAGACACTGGCACAGGTTGCCCAGGGAGGTTGTAGAGCACAGAAGCACAGAACCTTTGATCACAGTCTGTGCTTCTGTGCTCCACCACCTCCCTGGAGGTGTTCAAGGCCATGTTGGATAAGGCCTTGAGCAACCTGTTCTGGTGGAGGGTGTCCCTGCCTATGATGGGGGGGTTGGAACTAGATGCTGTTTAAGGTCTCTTCCAACCCAAACCATTCTATGAATTGGGAGTTTATTTCAGTACTGACTCACTCTGAATGTAGCCCAAGTCATTATTTTTTTATGAAGGTGCAGTAAGCAATCAGGAAAAAAGTGTGAAACATGTAGACCTGAGAATGACTTTCCATAGCTTTTATATCTAAATATAACTAATTTCTGCAACAAATATATACTTCTAAAAGGGACCATAATGAAGGCCTTGATCATATGCATATATTGTGTACAGTTCTGTGTACAGTTCTGGAGCCCCCAGCACAGGAAGGACATGGAACTGTTGGAGCTGGTCCAGAGGAGGCCATGAAGATGCTGAGAGGGCTGCAGCAGCTCTGCTGTGAGGACAGGCTGAGAGAGTTTGGGCTCTGCAGCCTGGAGAGGAGAAGGCTTCCAGGAGATCTTATGGTAGCCTTCCAGTATCTGAAGGGGCCTACAGGAAGGCTGGGGAGGGACTATTGACAAGGTCTTGCAATGACAGGATAAGGGGCAGTGGGTTTGAAGTGGCAGAGGGGAGATTGAAAGTGGATGTTAGGAGGAAGTTGTTTGCAGTGAGGGTGGTGAGACACTGGCACAGGTAGCCCAGGGAGGTTGTGGCTGCTCCCTCCCTGGAGGTGTTCAAGGCCAGGTTGCATGAGGCCTTGAGTGATCTGTACCAGTGGGAGGTGTCCCTGCCTATGGCAGGGGGTTGGAACTAGATGATCCTTGAGGTCCCTTCCAACCTTGCCATTCTATGATTGCATCACTAGAAATTACATCTCTCTGTCTGTAACTCTGGCACACCATGAAATTTGGATGCAATGCCACTTACTTTCTTAGAATTTTCTATTAAGAATGTGGGAGCACTTCATCCTTTAATACCTGGAAAGTAGTAGTAACTTGCATAGCTTCTGTAATCTGGAAACACAGGATTTGTGTAATTGCTCATGGGAGACATTGAGTATTATAAAAATACAAAGATACAATCTGACTTAAGAATTTGCTGAGCCAGAAATGGAGAAATGTACATAATGGTAGGAGCATCAGTATATGTGTGCCCTGTTCATATGTTACTCCCCTTGCCATCCTTGTAGGCCTTCATTGGAGACAAAATCAAGAGACAGATGGACATAAGTTTTATGCAGTGTGGCCATGCTTGCTGCCTTAAAATTCTGAACTCAGCCATGCACTTGAAATGAGTGGAAAAATGTATTCTGTGTGCCTCACACTTTGAATTTGGACTGGCTGAAACCATTTTGTTTCCTTGAACACTTTAACAGTCCTTACCAAGTGATTTTCTTTGTCTACTGTGGCAAGTTGCCATAGTGGAGGAGTAGAAGTGAGAAGTTATAAAAATCTTACTGTGAGGAAAATGCATTTTTTTCCCTCCACATCCTATTCCTATAAGGTTTTGAGGTAGAAATCATGTATGAAATCTGGAAAACAACATGTAAGTGTTCAAGCAACAGTGAGTTTAGACTGTAGCATATTCTGCTCTAGTAAATGTGTATGCAGTGAGTGGATATTATTTTTTAAACACTGAGTATTTCTCTTGGTGTGTGATGTTCAGGAATATACACCATTCAGGTCTTCATATGTTTTAAAAACAAACATCCATGAACTTGCACCCAACTGTCAGGATGAGTATTTTCTTCATATTTAAGCCTAGTTTTGCTGCTGACCTACTCTGAGAAAACTGGTTTGGGACTTCTGCAAGCAGTTGATCTCAAAACATGAATGTTAATTATAGTTCTGAGATGGTATAAAGTAATGCTCTTTGAGAAATAAATGCAAATACTTAGTTTTCCAGAGCTATATATTTCATAATACTTCTCAGCTAGGCTGATAAACACAATATTCAAATTATTTTTTTTTTCATCTTTTCCTTAAAACATTTCTCTCTTTAAACAGGAGACAATCTGGGAAAGTTGCTAGCTGGTGTCCATATGTGTTNTACTCCAGGTGGCATCTGATGAGAGCAAAGGGGGAGCATCCTCTTCCTTGCCCTGCTGGCCACACTGCTCTTGCTTCATCTGAGACAGTTTCAAAGGTTGGCAGCACTGCAACTGCTATTCAGCATTATTGTTAGGTGAAATTCTAGTGGAAAGCTACCAAGTGTCTGTTGCTGCTTGGATGCTGTCTGCAGCTTGTGAACACTGTGAGGCCCTGTTCTTTTTGCATTCAACTGATTTTGGAACTTAGTCATTTTAATTTGGTCTTTTGCAACTTAGCAGAGTATGGCAGAGCAGTTTGCCCTTCAGTACTTTTGTTGTTGTGTGGGTACTCAAAGTCTGAGAGGAGTTCTCTTCAATAGTATGTTTTGTGCAGCCTTTGCTTCCTGACTGCTGTGGCTAAATCATTGTCTTCCTGTCCAGCAGTGAGGGTGGTTGGAAACTTGGATGCATGAGCCACAGTGTTGAGAGTTGTGGTGGTATCTTCTACAGCCAGAGCTATTCAGTGTTTTTGAGTGCCAGAGGGCTTTGATTTGCTTTACAGTCTCTTGAACTATTTTTTTCCCCCAAAACCTCTATTAGGTTTTAAGTTGGGAATTAAACCATAGCTTAAATTTTGTGGTCAGATGTGAAAGCTTTTGGCCAACTGCTCTGAGGAAAAATTAAAGTGATGGCTTTATGACTATTGAAGAGTTGAATCTCCTGGTAGCCAAAGAAGAATTAGCTCCTTGAGACTTCATTGAAACCCTATAGATGTGCCAGAGAAAATAATATATGGCTTATTGAAAAATGGAACTGTGTTTTATTAGGCAGAGATAAATTAAAAACTGTTGTAGTCTTCACGTGTCTGTCTGGGTAAACTTGATGATTTTCTCTTTTAATTTTTTTTTTCAAAGCAAATGTTGATTAAAACAAACTAATCAAGCTTATTGCAGGCATTTGATTGAGATGATTAGAGAAATTAATTTTTCTTTTGAACTAAGATGGTATAGTTAAACACTTGCTGCACATGTGGTAGCTACAGTAAAACGTAGTAGTTCTGTAAAACTGCTCACTGTGGATTATTTAAAATTGTGTTTTAATGCCCTGTAAAGAAATGCTGATAAAAGATGAAGTGTTGTTGTCCTAGGAAACAGAAATTCTCTCTTACTCCTTTGGCTTACTTTTTTTTTGTACTAGCTCCCTGACATGATTCTAACATCCTCAGACGTTTTTACAGCATCTCTGCTGAATTAGCTTCTCCATCACAGCCACTTGAAATAAACGTTGAATCCTGTGCACCTCCTGGGCAAGGCTGAAACTACAGATGTTTATATGGTCTCCTCATACTTGTCCAAACACTTTAATTTAACANAGACCCCAGCTGCAGTCCTGTGTGCAGTTCTGGAGCCCCCAGCACAGGAAGGACATGGAAGTGTTGGAGCCAGTGCAGAGGAGGCCACCAAGATGCTGAGAGGGCTGCAGCAGCTCTACTGTGAGGACAGGCTGATGATCTTTGAGGTCTCTTCCAACCTTACCATTCTATGATTCTATCCCCTGCCCTCATTCATTTCAAGTCTTCTTTTTAAGTAAAAACAGCTGCTGAGATTCCTTGGCTATCACAGTCTAAGGAATATGTATTGCCTTGGATTTTTTTTTATGTGCTTGGATTTCATATTAAAATGTGGCAGCTATAACAGAAATGGTATTTTGCAGTTTAAGCACACTGGATGGGGACAGATAATTGCATAAGTATGACTGATTCCTGATGTGTAATTCACTAAATGCAGTGTGTGCTTCTAAACAAAAATCATCCAGTGCATTAAAGCTTCAAGTAGATTGCCTGATACAACTTGGTTTTCAGGTTTTGCTTAAAGGCAAATGTGATTACAGAGATTTTTAACTAACTGTTCACAGTAACTAATGTGTAACTGTAGCTAATGCTGTCCTTTAGTATTTCCCTGTAAATTTTCTATGCTTCAAGTCATGCTGCTGCTGCCTAACCCCAAAACCCTAGCAATATTAGAGTTTATTGTGGTGAAAGAGTGTAATGACAAAATATTGTGCATTTAGGCTCAAAAAGCACTTTGATTTTTACTGTCTGGCTGTTGCAAGCTTCCTTTTTAAAAACAATAGCTCTCTATTTAAGCCTTTGTTTTGG
The DNA here is from genome assembly GCA_013399055.1 of Ramphastos sulfuratus. Lineage (NCBI taxonomy): Eukaryota > Metazoa > Chordata > Aves > Piciformes > Ramphastidae > Ramphastos > Ramphastos sulfuratus. The sequence goes on along the minus strand of WBNM01015288.1, from coordinate 37,882 downwards.
CAATACAAGATGTTTTGAAGAGGTGTGCCTCATTTCACAGCTTAACTTCCCTGGAGAGGCTTGCTTTTAAGTATTCTCAACTAGNAGCCTCATGTTGAGCTTTTCATTAACCCAGACCCATATCACAGTGATTTTAGTGCCTAAAGTCACCTAAACTTTGTATGTGTTGTTTTTCATCTCTCTTAGTATTTAAGATGTAATTATCTTCCATCCAGAAGCAATGACAATGTGATACTGTATTTAAAGACCCACTGTAGTAGTAATGAACACATGATTCTCTGAACACAGAGGCCAGCATTCATTCACAATCTCTGCAAGATCTGCAGTGGATAAAGAGGAACATACTGCCATCTCCAGCAGAAAAATCTTGCTCTCAAACTGGAGATCTCATCAAACAATGTATTCTTTTGATCCTTGTGGTTTTTCTCTTGGACCAAAACGGTCCTGGAACCGTATCACACAAGCTGAGTGTGCTCTTTTTGCAGAGCTGCTTAACCACAGCAGGCTTTCAGCAAGTGCAGGTGAAAGCCTAAAATTGGCAAGCAGGTCTGGATTGTTAAATGGTGTTCACATTGAAATGGGATAGTAGGGAGGTAACACCAAAGGCAAAACACATGCTGCATGGCAGAGTGTAGTCTGTGGGGCAGATAAAATCTGTCTTATGTACATAGGTGGTTCATATTGAACATTTAGTCTTTACAGGATATAAGCAATTATCCTTGTGATCAAGGAGGACCTGTTTGTAACCAAGATAATGATGATTCCTAAGCAGCCATTTACATCGATGAACAAATTAAGTCTGAGCTTTGTTTTCAGCTTTGATGTCATTCACTCACATTAATGTCAACTGTGAGTCTTCTAATTCTGCTCTGTTTCAGAAGCTATCACAGAAGAGATGGAAGAGAATTAGATGTGGTTCTGGGGAAGATCAAGTAAAAAGGGGTGGGGGGAAGTAGGTGATCTCAAATACCAGAGGTAATGAAGGATGCCAAATGGACTGGATGTGAGGAGGAAGTTCTTCACCATGAGAGTGGGGAGAACCTGGAATGGGTTGCCCAGGTTGAGGCCCCATCCCTGGAGGCTGGATGAGGCTCTGGCCAGCCTGATCTAGGGTAGGGTGTCCCTGCCCATGGCAGGGAGGTTGGAACTGACTGATCCTTGTGGTCCCTTCCAACCCTGACTGTTTGTATGATTCTAAGTGTATCACTGTCTGAAGAAAAACTGCTCATGCTGTGGATGACTTTGGTTGCAAGGTGCAGATCCAAGAGTAACTGGAAGTGACTCTCTATGGGCTGCTTTTTTTTGTGACTGTCTCCTTTGCTACTAATATTTTATTCTATTTTTTTCCAGGTAACTGGCCCACCAGGTTGTGGTAAAACTCAGTTGTGTATTATGCTGAGTGTTCTGGCTACGCTGCCTGTAAGCATGGGAGGACTGGATGGGGCTGTGATATATATTGACACAGAGTCTGCCTTCAGTGCTGAAAGGTAAGATGCAAAATTCTGAAATACACACTTAAAACTGTTTTAGCACCTTTTATCTTGGAACCTTCACGTATTTTCTGAGCAATAATTACACACTGATTCCATAGATGATGAAATTAATATAATGGTTTGCTCACCCTCCTAGTTTTTGTGATGTTGCAGATTGCAGTTGTGGTATGACAAGGTGACACTCTTATTTAGAAATGGTCTTAACAANTGCAAGTGGGGTCTGAGGAGAGCAGAGCAAAGGGGCAGAATCCCCTCCCCTCCCCTCCCCTGCCCTCCTTGCAATGCTTTTCTTGCTGGACACGGTTGCTGTCAGGGTTGTGTGCACACACTGCTGGCTCACAATCCTGAAACTGAAATCTTTCTGTGCAGTTCAGTTTGTGGAATTAGCAGGAGAGTGTTGAGGATGCAAAGACCAAGCACTATGAGAGCAAAGGAAGCAGAGATTTTCCTGTGAACAGTGGAGCTTTCATAACCAGTATCCCTTCAGATTTCTGTCCTGTTTCTCCTTAGGGGGGCCTCCTGCCTTTGCCATTTGAACTTCTGATATCCTTCTGCAGTCACCTTACATATATCCTTAGTGGACATGCAGTACTGTATTCTCTTACCTTTCTAAATCTCTGGTTCTTCAAATATCTCCTGCTTTGCCCAAGACTGCTCAGCTGTCACTTACAATACTTTCTGATGGCTGAATGAACAGGAAACACTGCATGCTGCATGTGCTTGAGAGTCACAGATGTATGCATGTGTTGGTTACCACTCTTCCCATGTTAACTTACAGATTAAGTACCAAAATAACAGAATCATCCATGTTGGAAGAGACCTCCAAGCTCACCCAGCCCAACCTAGCACCCAGCCCTAGCCAATCAACCAGACCATGGCACTAAGTGCCCCATCCAGGCTTTGCTTCAACACCTCCAGGGATGGGGACTCCACCACCTCCTTGGGCAGCCCATTCCAATGCAAATCACTCTCTCTGTGAAGAGCTTCCTCCTGACATCCAGCCTAGACCTGCCCTGGCACAACTTGAGGCTGTTTCCCCTCATTCTGTTGCTGGTTGCTTGGCAGCAGAGCCCAACCCCAGCTGGCTACAGCCTCCCTTCAGGTAGCTGCAGAGAGCAATGAGCTCTGCCCTGAGCTTCCTCTTCTGCAGGCTGCATACCCCCAGCTCCCTCAGCCTCTCCTCACAGGGCTGTGCTCCAGGTCCCTCACCAGCCTTGCTGCCTTTCTCTGGACATGTTTCAACACCTCAACCTCTCTTGACTTGAGGGGCCCAGAACTGGACTCAGTACTCAAGGTGTGGCCTGAGCAGTGCTGAGTACAGGTCCTACTGGCCACACTTTTCCTGATCCAGGCCAGGATGCCATTAGAAATGCTAAAAGAAAAGAAGTGGACATGGAGATGAAACTGCTCAAGATATTCAAGTAGGATGTGGAAAGGAAGCACTGTTTAAATAAGGTTATTACTAAGGATGACAATATTTGATATTGCTCAGTTGGAAATGGCAGCTAAACATAGCTTCAGTAGACAAACTGTCTTATACTTGGTGTTTTGCAGTCTCTCAGGAGCAGCATCAGGAGAGTGGGGAAAGTGCCTGTCCCCTTCTACTTGACATACCTGTTAGACTACCTCTGGATCCTGCATCCAATTTTGGGCTCTTGGTGTAAGAAAGACACAACAAACTGCAGGGAATTCAGGAGGGGTCTACTAAGAGGGTTAGGGGCTGGAGCACTTGTGCTTTGTGGAGAGACTGAAGGTTTGCTCAGTCTAGAAAAAAAGAAGGCTTTGGGGGGATCTAACATCAGCATTCCTTTACCAATGAGAAAGCCATCAAGATGATTGCATGGCAGAGAGACAGCAGACATGCATTGAAATCCCCTCCTGTGCTGATTATATGCCAGAAAGCTTTTCACCATTAAGGACAGTCAGGAATTGAGAAAGGTTGCCCAGAGAGGTTGTACTGCTTTAAATCATTGAAGGATCCCAAAATACTACTAGCTAAAACCTCAAGTAGTCAGTTCTGACTTTGTAGCTGACACTACTTTGAACAGGACATTGGCCTGGAGATTTCCTGAGTCCTCTTTCTAACTTGAATTATCTTTTGCTTCTATAATGCTGTATTGCTGTATTAACAAAGTCTCTTCTACTTGCCATTTATTAGTCTTTGTTTTAGTTGTTCTAAACACAGATGGAAGGGCAAAACCCCATTTAATAGCAACTTACTTTCAAGATGTTAATGGAGACATTTAGCTGGCACTGTCTTTATTTAAAACTCCAAAGTTTCTACAGATAGCTGGAGAAGAGTGTTTGTACCCCTGCTGCTTTTTAGGGCTGAGATTTGCTGAGTGGCAGCTGTCATACTGGCTGCAATACTATACTGCTTCTAGAAGGATACTACATCAAGCTGGCTGATTTTATTTCTTTTCCTGAAAGGCATTTCCCTTTTCTTGTCCTGCCTGGCAGATCTTACTTCAGGGCAGGCAGCATTTTGCTTCCATGAACTTTGCTAATCATATTGTTTATGCTCCAACATGACAGTGTAGTTCAACCTAATAGTACTGCTGACAAGAGTGATGAGAATTGAGACTGATCTTTTGAGATATGCCACTGGATTCTGTACTTTACATATTGTTGTTCTCATGTAAGAGGAAACTGTAACAGTGCAGAGTGTGTCCATTCTTTGGCTCTGTCAGAACATGGACATCAGGATAAGTAGATGGAATGGTATAGCAATCAAAATGGTTAGCAGTTTTGGAGCAGGGAAGTTCAGCTGAGTTACTGAAGGCATAGCAGACTGACTTAGAAAGTCTAAAAATAATTTGTTTGGTTTGCTTTTCTCTCTAGCCATATTCATTGCTTGTGCAAAACTCTAGAAACTCATTTTGTGAACCAAAGCTGAGAAGAAATGGGTTTTTCACCCTATGGACCTCTGCCCTGGCTGTAGGGAACATATTCTGTGCAGATTTTGATCTCATCATGACAAAAAGGATTTAGGTTTTAAAGTACTTTGAACCTGCATGGAGCTCTGTGAATGGCATTGTGATCTCAGAAGCATTGTTGCATGTCATTTGAAGTCAGGCTGTGCAGTGGTGTTCTCTGTGATCTGCATGTCCCTTGGAGAGCATGCTGAGATCTCATTACATGCAGACCAGTGAATGACTGTTTACTGTGGCCCAAATGGTCTGCATGAGTAATTGTGCAAATGGAAAGACAGGATTCTCAAGGGCCAAACATTATCATCTTTCAGTTGTTACATCTAAACATTATTTTCTGCAAGTTCTGCTGGACAAGATTAGATGTTGTGACAGGACTAGGGGAAATGGAGCAAAGCTGGAGGTGGGGAGATTCAGCCTGGATGTGAGGAGGAAGTTCTTCAGCGTGAGAGTGGTGAGAACCTGAAATGGGTTGCCCAGGGAGGTGGTTGAGGCTTCATCCCTGGAGGTGCTTAAGGCCAGGCTGGATGAGGCTGTGGCCAGCCTGATCTAGGGTAGGGTGTCCCTGGGCATGCAGGGGGGTTGGAACTGGCTGATTCTATGATTCTGTGATGTGTCTAATGAATGAGGTTCAGGCTGTTGTAATGAAATTGCTTGCTCAGGACAAGTGTATTAACAGTCAAGCTTAGTGTTTCCATCTTTAAAGCAAATAAAAAAAATTAAAAAAAAAATTAAAGTAACTTTAACGTTTTGGGTTTTAGGCTTAAGTAAAAAGCATCAAAATTGCTACTAGGTTGTGTTCACAGGTATCATCCACTAGATGCCACTGTTCTCAAGCTGTAGGGGCTGGGATTTGTCTGCTTAAAATACAACAATTAAGTTTATTTTCTAGGATTAAAATCCCCTCATTTCGGAAAAAGAATTACAGTGCTCAGATTGTAGCTCTGAGTTTCTAAGTTAAATTCTTGGATCATTTAAGGACCTGCATAGGATTGCCTTGTGTTCAGAGAAGTGGAACTGCTTTCCACTGACTTCCAAAAAGCACAGGCTCACAGGATGTCAGGGGTTGGAAGGGACCAAAAGAGCTCATCCAGTTCAACCCCCCTGCCAGAGCAGGACCAGACAATCTAGCTCAGGGCACACAGGAACACATCCAGACAGGCCTGCAAAGGCTCCAGAGAAGGAGACTCCACAACCCCTCTGGGCAGCCTGTGCCAGGGCTCTGGGACCCTTCCAGCACAGAAGTTGCCCTTGTGTTGAGCTGGAACCTCCTGTGCTGCAGCTTCCATCCATTGCTCCTTGTTCTGTCCCAGGGAGCAAGTGAGCAGAGCCTGTCCCCCCTCCTCCTGACCCCCAGTCTTTAGATAGTTATAAACATTGATTAAATCCCCTCTCAGTCTTCTCCCCTCCAGACTAAGCAGCCCCAGGTCCCTCAGCCTCTCCTCACCAGGCAGTGCTCCAGTCCCTTCATCATCCTTGTAGCCCTCCCTTGGACTCTGTCCAGCAGATCCCTGTCCCTCTTAAACTGGGGAGCCTAAAACTGAAGGCAGTTTGTAGTCAGTCAGCATCTCTAAAATGTATACCATGTAGTGTCCTCAGAGATTTTATGTATGAAACTTTATTTAACTGAAAATGTTGGCCTCTCATCAGTAGATTCGTTTAGTTTTCCATCTGTGTGAGAGGTTTCTTCAAAGCAGCTTCTGCCTGTAAAAGTATTTTGACAACAGATAACAAATATCCAATTTCCTCTGACTTCTTTTGGTGTTATCAGCAGCTATCTGATACTCCTCCTTAATCTACTGTAATAAACAGTGGTATGCTTAACAATTGTAATTTAATGTTTTGAAAGGCCATGAATTTGCTAATAAGGTAATGGAGAACATTTGATCATGGAATTCCATGTTCAGATCTATCAGTGAAGCAGCCACTTAAACTGTTGAGTCATTTCATTATGTCAGGTCATGCCAGTTGTGCCTCTGCTGTCTGAATGGATGGATGGTCAGTTGTAGCTGCCTGGCAGCTGGAGCCACAGTCACTTCATGACACAATGCTAATTTAGCAATCTGCTTTTAAAATGCTGTTTTTTAAATGTGTTTTAAAAAAAAAATATTTTTTTTTTAAAAGGCCTTTTTACAGAGAGGTAACTGGCACAATGGAAATGGTTTCAGTGAAAAAGTCTCCCACCCAAATGCTCTTGTTCTTGTTTTTCAGGAGAGATTATCAGAGAAGAGATGTGTGTAGTTTTGGTTTGGTGTTTTGTTTTGGCAGGCAGACTGTATTGGTTTGAGTTTAGCTTCTCAGGGGAAACCAATACAATAATAGTAGGATGCCCTCCCCTCCCCCTCCCCCCCACCTTTTTGGAAAGAGGGTAAGAAAGCAAGAGACAGAAGGGGTAAAACCACCCAGAGAACAGTCTGGCTACGATTTGGAAGGTAAAAGAAAACTTTAACAACAAATAAAAGGTATTTAAGGTAGGGGAGTTACAAATAGGTATAGCAGGGAAAAGAAGATACAAAATATATATCCAAGCAGATGGATGGGAGTGGATTGAAGAGATGTGCACCGTGTGGGAGAGACTGGCCACGTGGTAGGGCAGGAGAGTAGGAACGAGGATGGTGACAGGCACACAGGCCACAGAGAGAGAGCAACAGGATGTTCCTCTGTTTATATAGGGGGTCCAGGCAGGAAGTGGGAGTGGGCTAAACACTACACTTAGGGTCAAGCAGACCTGGGGTCAAGTTCTGAGCACTCCCCCCACCCAGGAGGGTTAACCCTTTACACAGACTTTCTGTACAGAAATCTTTTCTGTGCATAAGTACTTGCAATTGAAGTGGGTTCTGTCCTTTGCAGTCCTGCTGCTTCCTTGTTGACTGTATCTTGTAATGGGTCTACAGTTTATCAGCCTCTTAAATTTCTGTGCTGATTTCACTACATGATAAAGGTGGAAGGGGAAGATGGTTTGAGTTGGAGAGTACATTTGTTTAAATGAAAAAAAAAATGTTTAGATGTAATAATTGAAATAGGCTAAAGCTTGGCTGTTGAGTAGAACCTCTTTTAGAATATACAACCAACTTTGCATTCAGTAACTATCATCTGTTCCATTTCCTTCTACAGGAGATAAGCTGTTCTGTTTCTCACTGTACAGACACATTGTGCCTTTCCCTAGTGTACTGGCACCACTGGGAAGAAACCCTAATTGTTCTGACTTCCACTATTTCAGTCTGACAGCTAAAGGATGCTTCTCCCTTGGGAAAGATTTGCAGTATTACTTGGTATCTGCTTATCATTTAGAGGTTTGCTTTGTAAATACTTCATGTTGTCTCATCCCACATTCCTTTTGCTGTGTCTTGTCCTTTGTGTTTTTTTTAATAGGTTGATTGAGATAGCAAGCAACAGATTCCCTACTTACTTCGACTCTGATGAGAAGCTCTTCTGCATGACCAGTAGCATTCACCTGTACCGAGAGCTGACCTGCAGCAGTGTCCTAAAGAGGTACTCATTTCCAGTTTAATAAACAAAAACCAAACCCCATTCTGACTGGACTTTCTATAGCAATCATTGTCATGATGGAAGGGATCTCAAAAGCTCATCTGGTCCAGCCCCCCTGCCAGAACAGCATCACCCAGAGCAGATCACACAGGAACACATCCAGACAGTTCCTGAATATCTCCAGAGAGGGAGACTCCACAGCCCTCCTGGGCAGCCTCTTCCAGTGCTTGCCACCCTCACAGGGAAAAAATTCTTCCTCAGCTTCACATGGAACCTCCTCTGCCTCAACTTCCACTCATTGCCCTTTGTCCTGTCACTGGGCATCACCCAGCAGAGCCTGGCACTCACCCTTACATCTTTATAACCATTGCTGAGGTCACCTCTCAGTCTCCTCCCCTCTGAGCAGCACAGCCCCAGCTCCCTTAGGCTCTTCTCATAAGGAAGATGTTCAGCTTCCTTTATAATTTCTGTGGCTCTGTGCTGGACTCTCTCAAGCAGCTCCTGTCCTTCTTGAAAGGGAGGGCCCAGAACTGGACAGAGTATTGCAGATGAGGCCTCACCAGGGCAGAGTAGAGAGGCAGGAGAACCTCCCTCGACCTACTTAGCACAGGCCTTCTAATACAGCCCAGAATGGCATTGGCCTTCTTGGCCACAGGAGCACACTGCTGGCTCATGCACATCCTGCCATCCACCAGGACTCCAAAGTCCTTCTCCCCTTCACTGCTCTCCAGCAGCTCAGTCCCCAATACTTGTTTTATATCAAAGTCTTTATGAAGAGTAATTAAAATTGTAAGGCCTTCTCATGTTGATAGCAGCATGATTCCCCACAAAGTAAAATTGCTACAGAGAGCTGACATTGCTCTTCTCATTTCATAGCACATGACTGGTTCAGAGGATGTTTTCTGACTTCTCCTAGGCAGAGTTCTATATAATGTGGTCCCTGTAAACCTTTAAGGGGGAGTGTTCCTGTTACAAGTCTTGTCTTGGCTTGTGGAGAGATTGCAGTAAGAGTTGTGTTTTCTGTGAAATGGGAATTTGTTCCTCCAAAGCAGAGTTTACTTCCAGTTTACTTCCTTCCCAGCACTGGGAGGGAGTCATCCTTTAAGAGTCATCAGCCTGAATGCTGTTGGTAGTGTTGCATTGTCATGTTGTTTGTTACCTTATGTTAATTTGTGAACATGTTTTGTAATTAAAATGGATTAAGTTATATTTTTAGCATCACCTTGTGTGTATTTTTTTTATCTTAGTGGAGAATTATTCAGAGAGTAGTTTCTTTGTCTAGTGCAGCTTTGTTATGGAACATTTAGTGGCTTATTATCAATGGCTTAGGTTTGGCATAGTCTTTGGAGGAAATGGGTTTGACCTTCTGCATATAAAGACACCAAAGATTCTGGTGTTGGAAATGGGACACTGCTACTGTGAGCAAAAAGGCACAGTTTCAGTGTCCACTTAACTGTCATTCAGAGGTCATAGAGCATAATGTTATTAACTATGAGTTCTTCCAGACCTCCTTTGGAGAGGTCCTGGTTTGGGTTATGTGGCCCATTGGAGCCTCAGATTCCTTTCCAAATATCTTCAGTACGTGCAGATGTTAGTGGAGGTGATCTGGGGAGGGAAAGAGGGCTGACTTTCAGCTTATTGAAGGAAACCCTTTTGTTTGAACAATTTCAGGGTTATAAAATGGTTCTGTTGTGTAAATACTGTTATTGATGATTGGATGGTTTTTGTTTTCACTTTTCTAGGATTATGTCTTTGGAAGAAGAAATTATTTCCAAGAAAGTGAAACTCATAATTATTGACTCTGTTGCTTCAGTTGTCAGAAAGGAGTTTGACACAAAGCTTCAGGGCAACCTGGCAGAGAGAAGTAACTTTTTGGCTAGAGGAGCATCAGTACTGAAGTATTTGGCGGAGGAGTTCTCAATACCAGTAAGTTCTTTCTCCTTTCTTAATTTTTTTTGCCTTAAAGTATCAAGTAGTAAAATCTGAAAATAGTGAAAATGACAGGAAGATGAAAATCAGAAAAAGCTTCTAGCAGGAATCTTCAGGTGGTTGGAATGGGGAAGCAGTGACTGACTCTTGGAAGGCTTTATGCTGTGATGCAGCATAATGCCATTTGTGGCTGATGATGTATGCTAATTAATGTGATGATCATGTATGCTAATTAATGCAGAAAGAAAGGTAACAGCTCAGCAAATCCTTGTCTGTGGACTTGCCCATTCAGTACAAAGGAAGACATGGACACTCAGTGCAGGGACTGATAAATGCTTTAGAAGATGTAAGATGCATCCATGTCTCTGTGTGTTCCTTCATTGTATGATTCACCCAGGGGTAATACACCAGAATATTACTAACTATAAGTTCTTCCAAACTTCATTTGGAGAGGTCCTGCTTTGGGTTATGTGGCCCATTCTTTGCCAAAATCTCTTCAGTCATAAAATAGTTTGGGTTAGAAGGGACCTTAAAGATCAGCTAGTTCCAGCCCCCCTGCAGTGCAAGATGAATGCCATCACCTTCCCTCATCTACAACCTTAATAAGAATTGAAGGAATTTAGAAAATCCATTTCCAGCTTTTACAACCAGACAGGGGCTGTGGTGGCCCAAAGAAGGGTCTGAGCAGCAGGAGGAATGGCTGCTGGTGGCTCCCTTCCTCAGCAAGAAGCCAGCCAGCTCGTATAGAGCTTCAGCTGAAAACACATCTGAGAGCTCAGCTGCATATCTGCTGGAGCCACATCTCCCTGAAGCCTGGCAGAACACTCTGCCCACTCACCTACCACCCCAAGCCCATCCTTACTTCTGTGGTAGCTGTGGGTTGCCATGAGTGAGCCGCTTCATTGGATGGATGCCATAGTTCTTGATCTTGGTTCTTGTGCAGATCTAAAAGCCTGTGCTGGGCAGCTGTATTTCCTAGTGCAGGTAACCCATTTAGCATTCCAGCATAAGAGAGAAACTGTGGCAGTAAACTGAGCAAGAATGGTAAGGCCTTTTCCCTCTGACTTTTCTGGGGTCACAGCAACTATCACACCAGAAGTATGCATTTCAGAGGTGTGGAACTTCTGAAAAGGAATGGATTTCCTCTTGCTGCATACTTTTTAGAGACCTTTGAGAAGGCTAAACTCCTTTAAAGTGCTTTTTAAATTCAGATACAAACTCCATCATTCAAGTTGGTACACACAGTAGTGTTTATAGTGCTTTAACAAGCTGGGAGCAAAATATGTAACTATGTACACTCTGGTGTTTTTGGAAAATATTATGTAGCCCTTTGAGAAAGGGGAGATGATGGCAAGGTACCATTTTTATCTATTCCTCTGTTTTCTTCTCCTTCTGACACCTGCTTTCACCTTCTCTAAAATGTTGAAACCTCTGATAGTTCAGGATGCTCTTCTGCTTACTGTCAGAGGGACAGTGTAGAAGTCTAGGGGTTGTAATCCTTTACTCATCCTACATAAGAAGACTGTAAAACTTAAGGAAGTTCAACATTTTCCTTAGAAGGAGAGCTTGAGGGAGCTGGGGCTTGTTAGCTTGCAGAGGAGACTNTTTTTTTTTTCCTGTGAGGGTGACAGAGCACTGGAAGAGGCTGCCCAGGAGGGTTGTGGAGTCTCCCTCTCTGGAGATATTCAGGAACTGTCTGGACGTGTTCCTGTGTGATGTCCTCTGGGTGATGCTGCTCTGGCAGGGGGGCTGGACCAGATGAGCTTTTGAGGTCCCTTCCAGCCCCTGACATTCGATGATTCTATGATAAGTGGAATGTTTCTGCTATGTTAAAGCTAAAGTGTTTGCTTTGAGGCATTTGCAATAGATACTGGTGTGCTGGTCTGTCCTTGTTTTGCACTGTGAACACTTTGATAAGGAGTTTGCGAATTTGAGGCAGAACCTTGTGTGCTGCTCACATGTTGCTGTGGTTTAGGAGCTACTACATTAAGACCACATCCTATAGGCTGTATTTAATTTGATAGAAAGTTTTCTAATATTCTCTGGTTTGGTGTGCTGCTTTTTTTAATTTAAGTTTCTTAAAGATCTCTCTAGCTTTATTCCATTCCCCCCAGTCCTATCACTCCCTGACAGCCTAAAAAGTCCCTCCCCAGCTTTCTTGTAGGCCCTCTTAAGATACTGAAAGGCCCCAATAAGGTCACCTGGGAGCCTTCTCTGCAGACTGCACAGCCCCAACTCCCTCAGTCTCTCCTCACAGCAGAGCAGCTCCAGCCCTCTGACCATATTTTTAAAGAACTTATTGATTAGGCTTATCAATTTATACATTGGAAATCCCACTATATTTTCATTTATTGGCACCTTTAAACACACATTGCTTGTTGGGTTGTTTTAGGGTACTTTAAAGATTTGTTAAATTTTATGTTACAAAATATACTGGAGCAGCTCCTATTAGCTAAGAATTCTGGGAGGACCTCAGCTAGAGATTTGGATTCTTGCAAAGAGCTCTCTAGGTCAGGCTGTGTATGAGTAACATGCAAAATCCAACATCAGGATGTGTTACATGTCTCCAAGTGCAGGTGCTCACTAGAGGTTTGTTTGCCATTGCATTAACCTCTGCCACTTGAGTTTAGAGGGTGTCCTGGGTTCTCATTGTAAAGAACTGTGTTGGAATTGCTCCAGATGTTTTTGTTTAGCTAGAAAAATCATATAGATTTGGGGATAAACCAACATTAGTAAGGTTGCAGAGTAACTTAGATCACTAATAATAAATTTGACACATGAAACAATAAGTAACACTGATTTTATGATAGTGCAACTAAATACTGAGTTAAGTAACAAGTAGAGAGACTCAGAGACTGAAAAATATTTGAAGTTGATGGGTGATAGGAGCTGAACTTGAAGTCAGTGCTTTTGGCTGTAAGAGGTCTGGTGGAGAAACTCTGAGTAGTTGGGCAAGAGAATTGGAAATAAGGAGGTTGTGTATTACCTGTTTAGCTGTAACTGTTACTGAAGCACTACATCTAGTGTTAACAGGCTAGGGAGGGTGGTGGAAAAAATCAGCTTTCAGAAAATAGCCTTGATAATGGAAGACCAGTCTTAGTAATTAAGACATAAAGAGATTACTTTTGTTTAGCCTACCTATTTTATTAGTTAATATGTACCTACTTGAGGAGGAGTATTTGATAAAAGCAACCTTCTCTTCAGCTGGCAACAGTTCTGTGGCTGGAAACTGAATTAAGCAAGCTCAGTACTGGACTAATTAATCATACATTACTAAACATAAATAGCTTCTTGTCACTATTTGTAAATGGCCTTTTTTCCTCCCCATTTTCTGAAAAAGAAATGAGTTCACATAGGAATAAATCTGGAGCAGCGCTGTCCTCCTACATTATGCCAGGTTTCAAATGAGTTTAACTCAGTTCTCTGTTGACATTATAAACTCTCTTGGCTGTTCATGATAGTGTGTTCATGGTGTCAGGGTGTTGTTTGACATTCAAAAGGAACTACCATGAATTAGAAAGTAAACTTGAATCCATCTTTTGAGATGAGAAATAAACTCCAGCTTACTAATGGAATGGCCACTGTCTTACCTACTGAAGGAAGCAAATGAAACTGTTGCATGATTGTAAAATTTTGCTTCAGTTAATGGGTTTATTGGGTTTGAGTGGGGTTTTTTTGATAAAATACAAGGAAGCACAAAGCTTTGTTTTCATACATANAGATATTCCAAACCTACCTGGATGTGTTCCTGTGTGATCTGGTCTAGGAGATCCTGCTGTGGCAGGGGGGTTGGACTGGCTGAGCTTTGGAGGTCCCTTACAGCCCCTGACACTCTGTGATGTTAGTAAAACAAGTTGTTTCTCAAAAAGCAAAATATGATAGTTGATTTTTTGGATCCCTTCTTTCGCTTAATGTAGCAGTAAGCCCTGTTTCATCCTAGGCTCTTGAAATGATGCAAGAGAACAGGCAGCACACAGTTTGGATCAGTTTTGGTCTATGATCAAGCTACCTGTCAGTCATAGTTATGACTGAACAGTCACTGAAGCTTTTTCCTCCATAAAGCAGTATGTAGCAGTGTCCCTTTTTTTCCCCTCTCTGCACACAGCCATGAGCAAAACCTGCTTTTCTCTGCCAAGTTTGGTTGAAATGAGGCAGTCAGATCAATAGCAATTACCAGCAACTGAGCAGGACAGTTTGCCTATAAATCAAACAGCCCTTTAGTTTTGGAATCCATCGACTATGTAAAGCTACATGCACAGTTTACACTACATTTATCTCTTTTAAACTATGTTGCACTGGAAAACATTTGGGTCTGAGTGTTTTCTGTTACAATGTGTGTTGATGCTGCCTTCCAGATTACACATTTAAGCAGCAGTATGTTTCCTGATTTCCTTAGCCTTCTTAAAAATAATGGAGAACAAAATACACTTTGGGTTGTCTTTCTTTTTTTACCCTCATATTCTTAGGAACCTATTAACAGGAAACTATCTAGTTAGTAAGTGACAGTAAACATAGTTTAGTGTTGATGCTGGTTGAGAGAGAAATGATGTCTCCCATTTAAGTGAAAAGCTAAAACTAAACCCCACCATGACTAGAATCATTCTTGAGATTAGCTGATAAAAACGGTTATTTATAGAACCTGTTCTTCTGGTTGTTAGTGCTTGAGACAACGTGTGAAGCTGGCTAGACATCTCTATGGAAAACTACTCTAAAAGTGGCAGTTGTAAAAACAAACTGCTTTAAGCATTCTTTTAAATATCAAACTGACACTGAAGATGAAACTTGCTTTGTAGATCACTCAATTACAGCACTGGCTGTCCCCTTTACTTTTGTCTAGGTTGTCTTCTTAGGTCTGTGACGTGACCTTTGTTGTTTGTCATAAGCACGTTGGTTATCATTATTACCAGCAAATGTATAATAGTATCTTTGTTCTTTTTTTTTTTCCCCTGAGAGCATGAAATAGGTGAGGAGGAGAGACTTTGGTCTCTCACTTGTGATTTATAGTGTGAATGAAAGACAAACCATATGTAGTTATTCGCTAATACTTCTACTTGCTGTGCTAAATAACAGTAGTTTAGAAACTCATCATTTCCAGAGGCAGGAATTTTCCCCTCTCTAGATGAAACATGTTCCATTTTTAAAACTAAAACCTCTGTTTATCAGTATTGATAGTATGGCAGCAATAAAACTGTCATAGTCAATTTTCTTCTCACGCTCAGTTCTCACAGTTTCTGTTTCAGTGTTTTTTGCTCACTTTATGCTTTCTGCTCTGTAAACTTCATACCCAAGATTTTAATTTGCTTTGGAAAGCCAAGTGTTCAGTTAAATATGTATTTGGGTTTGGATTGTGTAAGGTTGTTTGGGATTGTTTTGTTTTGTTTTTGTGTTGTTTTTAAACCTATTTATATGTGGCAATTACTTGATATCTGCAGTGCCTTTTCTACTGTCTTTGGTTAAGTGTTTAATTACATCATCTTCCTACAGTAAGGTGTCTCAAGACTGAAGTGCTTCTATTGCAAAGAAAGAATATTCAAACTATTAATTTAATTTTCCTTATAATCAGGAATTTCAGTTTGACCTCATTCTCACTCCTGTTTTAATCTCCTTCCACACAGATGGTTGCCTCCTTTGCACCTTCATGGTTGCTCTTCTGATGTCTGAGAATGCTGGTTCATGGAGTGCTAAACAGATTACTAAATGGAAGATTTAGGGGAAAAAAAAATCTTGGAATTGGCAACAAATATTTAGGAAGTTTTGAAAAAATGGATAATTGATTTTGTTATTACAGTAGCAACCTCCTTTATGCTGACTTTTCCAAAACTACAGAGATAGATTTCCAGGTGAATTTGTATTTGGACTGCAAAGTGCTGAAATGCAAACTTTCTATTTTGGTTTTAAAAATGTATTTTTGGATTTAAAAATATATTTAATAGCAGTGTTACAGAAACAGTAATTGAATTATCTTTGCAAGTTGTTTAAGAACTGGCTGGATGACCAGGCACAGAGAATGGTTGTGAATGGTGTGGCACCCGGTGGGTGTCCAGTGATCCCCCAGGGATCTGTACTGGGCCCAGTTCTGTTCAACATCTTTATTGCTTGGAGTAGTGTGGCTGGAGAGCTGCCTGGCAGAAAGGGATCTGGGAGTTGTAATAGACAGGAGCTGCACGGGAGCCAGCAGTGTGCCCAGGCAGCTGCACGGGAGCCAGCAGTGTGCCCAGGCAGCTGCACGGGAGCCAGCAGTGTGCCCAGGCAGCTGCACGGGAGCCAGCAGTGTGCCCAGGCAGCTGCAC
>WBNM01015288.1:0-11722 GCA_013399055.1 Ramphastos sulfuratus | reverse complement strand
CAGAGGGCTGGAGCTGCTCTGCTGTGAGGAGAGACTGAAAGAGTTGGGGCTGTGCAGGCTGGAAAAGAGGAGGCTCCCAGGTGCTCTGGGGTGTTCTCTGGGTGGTTCTCCTCCCCCTGTACTCTGCTCTGATGAGGCTGCATCTGGAATAGTGTGTCTAGTTCTGGGCCCCTCGGTTCAAGAATGACCTCAAGGAACTGCTTGAAAGAGTCCAGTGCAGAGCCACAAAGATGATTAAGGGAGTGGAACACCTTCCTTATGAGGAGAGACTGAGGGAGCTGGGGTTCTTTAGTTTAGAGAAGAGGAGACTGAGGGGTGACCTTATTTTTGCCAAGGGGATGGAGCGAGGCTCCTCTTGATGTCCAATGACAGGACAAGGGGCAACGGCTGGAAGCTGAGGCATAGGAAGTTCCATTCAAACTTGAGAGAGTTTTTTCAGTGTGAGGGTGACAGAAGACTGGAACAGGCTGCCCAGGGGGCTTGTGAAGTCTCCCTCGCTGGAGATATTCAAAACCCACCTGGACATGTTCCTGTGTGACCTACTCTAGGTGATCTTTCAAGGTCCCTTCTAAACCCTAATATGCTGTGATTCTGTGACAAGAGATGTATTTTTCAGCTAAATGCATTAAGTAAATGTACTAGTTTTTTTCTCAGGTTTGCTTTCTATATAATGAAATAGAAAAAAAGGCAGGTGATTTACAAGCAAATAATTTCATCCAGGGTCTGTAGTTAACTGGAACAACAAGCACTAACTTGAGTCATCAGAACTTGAGAATTCCTTCTCTGTGCTGTTAGTCATTGCAATCCATCTTCATAATTTCAGACATTGAAATATTAGCATTAAGATAAAAAATACTAACTGGAACCTTTTTCAAGAACCACAAACAGATTTTGTATTCTTGTGGGGTTGTTTTGTAGCTCATTCTATGTAAATTGCATAAATGCTCTGGCAGACTTGGATGAAGATGGAAGTGATGGTACATAAAGCATTCAGCTAGCTTTTAGGAGAGGAATCACAGGTGTTTTCTGCTTTATGTACTTCCCTGCTACTGAGTATAGAGATAATCCAAAAAGCATTCTCTTACTCATTTTGTATTCCATCAACCCATTATCATTAATTTTCAGGATGTGTTTATGGTCAGACAAGGAAGACATATTTTCTAGTAGCTGGGCTTTGAACTACAAGTTATCTGGATTATGTTCTTAGCTTTGTTGTCTGGTATCCTCCCTGGCCCGAGTTTAACATGCAAAAGAAAAAGAAGCTTTAATGAAAAGGCCTCTGGGTTGAAGGATTCTATTTGTGACAGATACTGTAAGTACAATATTCTTATTCAAACTTCCAACAACACTGTCTTACAGCAACTTTGGGCACTACCTTTCTGACAAAGGCTGTGCATTTTGCTTGCTGCCTGATTAAATTTGCTTTGGACTGTGACTGCTATTTGGTTATTGCTGATAGAAAAGTGTTATAATTTCTACATGCAAATCAATTATGTTAATTTTGGGCTTTGCAATAAGTGTAGTTTTTTCCATTATGCAAAGTTTTGGCAGAAGTTGGGAACTGGCTGTACTGGATTCTTTTCCCTGTGCGTTGGTGAGAGCTTTCTCTCGGAGCAGCGTCCACAAGGTGGAGTCTTATCATCGCTCAATGGGGAAAGGAGCTGGCTTGGCAGAGTTCATGTTGGCTTGTGGCCTGTTGCTTGGCAGAAATGGGAAGCTCAGATACCGAGGTGAAAGGATCCTTTCCTCCCTGAATATAAAGCGAATGCTGTCGTTCGTTCTTTCGAGCCGTCGTGGTTGGAAACTCTCATGTTCAGAAATTCAGAGGCAGGAAAGAAAGATAGTGGCTTGGAAATCAGATGTGATTGGCAAAACCAGGAGAAGATTGGCCCTGGAATGGTGCAGTTGTACAGGCCAAGAAGGGTGTATACTGCCAGAGAATCTTGTGAAATCAGACCCAGAATTGCAACAACTTTTATGTGTCAGGCCTTGTCGACATTGATCGAACTATTCAGGAACCCGAGAGTGGAGAAATGCTTTAGGCAAGTGCTGCGCAGTTTAGGGGGTGGGCGAAGGAGAACTGGCATAGCACTGGTAGTTCTTTTAATTATGTCATAGTTTATCTTTGTGAGGTGAGTTCAGTTGAAGATGAGGCAGTTGGAAAATGTTCTGAAATATTGCCCTCTATTGCAGAACAGACCTGAGAAGCATTATAAAGACTTATATGTAATTCCCAGCTGTGAAGGCTCTGGCAGCCATCACGAGATTGAAAACACAGCTGATAGGGAAAAAGGGCTGTTGTCAGCTCATACCAAACACTTGAGTATGCATGGCATGGTGCTTTTGCAAACAGACACTGGAGTGCATCAGAATAATTTTGGTTTTGAGATCTGTGCAGGAACCTCCTCCTAGCTGTGTGTGCTTTCAGATCCAGTGGCACTCAGTGCTGAAGGAGACCCAGGTGTGCACCATGATGTTCTAGTTTTCCTCCAGAATGGCGAGCCTCAGCCTCTCTGCCTTAGACTTCTCTGCCAGATTCCATGCTGCAAGTTGATCTTATGTCTGCCTTTATGTACCTTGTGACCCCTTCAGAATATTTGTGGTATTTTAAACCCTGCATTGTGTGCATGACACAAGAGTTTAGTTTGGAAACAAAGTTTAATTTAATCGCGCGTGCTGATTGTGGTGTTTGTTTTGGAACTGATAAGTAGGAGGCAACCTTTTATATTTCTTAGTCTGGCTGAGTTTTCTGTGTTACTTGATAATCACATACAAGTTTGAACTAAAGAAAATGGATATTCAAAGGAACACTGAAACATGAATGGCACTTGAATCCAACCTCTGATCTACTCTGAGCTTGGATTCTGTTGGACGCCTAAACTCCTTGGGCGTTTGCTATGGCTGCGGTGATAGTGATGGAGTGGCTTTTTTGTTTTTAAAGGGTTGTGTATCATTCCTTCTGTGTGCCAGTGGAGCTGGAGAGGGAGCTGTTTTGGAAAGAGCAACATTCACGGCAGAGGAGAGGCTTTTTCTGTTTGTTTTTTCCATCTATTACAAATTAAAGGAGTAGTGTTTGCAGAGGGAGGTTACAGCTCTGTGACCCTGGCCGTGTTTTGTTTGCTTCCCACGTGTCTGCATTTACAGCAGAGTAAGCGACTGTTAGAAGCTGATTTGCTGCTCCTTACTAACTGCCCTCCACTTCTAACATCCTAGCAAAACTGCTCCTATAGTCTGCAGTTAGTAATATGTGTGGGGGTAATTCTAGCCCCAAATCTTACATAGTGCTGAGGGGCTTGGGGAGAAAAATGGGGTGAACTCCTACAAGCCTTCTTTAATTAAATATGATGGAAAAGGATGTAATAGAAAGCTGAAAGGAACCCACTAACAAATGCAGCATTGTCTGTAGAATTTTTACTGATGAAGTGAAGCAATTTTGATGCAAATTCTGTATGTCATGAGATAGCAGCATAGGAGAGATAGCTGCATGTTGTGTGAGTAACTTCAAGCTGTGTTTTTCCTGTAATATTCTCTTTGTGGTATTCTTCTATAAGAAGGCTTCCTCTAAAGAACTTTTGTAACTCATCCCTAATAAAGCATTGCACTTAAAAAAGACAAGATTTTGATAACCCAGGGATTTTTAAGGTACTGTGTGTTTTCTGTTCCAACCCCCTGTGTAGCAAAATGCAGTTTTTCCATGACAGTTATGTGGTGGCTCTTGGCAAATTCTGTTTTTTCTGGGGTTCCCTGGAAAATAATTTTTTTTCCAATATTTGATTTCCTTAATCTTGTGAAACAAAACAGGGTGAGAGGAAAGCCAGGCTTTTGTTTTTTTTGTGTGTATGAGTTTGGTTTGTTTTGGTGTTGGGGTTTTTGTTTGTTTGGATGGAATTTTGTTTGTTTGGGTGTTTTTCTAATAACTTTAATTGAAAAATCTGAATTAGATCATGATATTAATTTGGATTCCATACCTCCAAAGCTGCCTGTATAGTCTTTTGAGCATAGCATGTGTGTTAATCTGCATGGAAGGCAACACTTGAAGGTATGGTATCAAATTTGGCCAGAAAAATGGTGAGTTATTTCTGTATGATGTTTTTGGCACTATATTGCATTTGTTGTCTGTAGAAATAGTGCACTTGAGTGCAGACACAGTAGATGGCACTTGAGTTGTTAATTTTACGATACGGGAAGGGAAGCCAAACGCAGTTGTGGAGTTAGCGGTCGCAGGCACATTTTATTGAAATAGCAGCTTCAAAGCTTTTACTTTCAGTTAAATAGACCTAGAAGGAAGTAAAACATGTACTAATTCTTTTTCAGTGCAAGCAGGTCCTTTCCAAGTCCTTGAATTCGTTGAATATTTAAAAAGACAGACAGGCAGGCCATGATCAGCCTGAACCATAAACATACAGTGCCAGATTCCCTTGAAACGCGTTGCCAGTTTTTGTGTTTATAATCTGTTGTTTACAACAGATTCTCTAATATAGTTCCTTCATTTATTTTTTTTAGTCTTCCTCTGTCAGACCATTTGATGTGACCTGCGACAGGAGGTGAAGGATACAAATCTATCAACAAAGTGGATTTCTAACAATATCTTGTTATCAGAGTAGTTCGAATACTGTGTTCCTTACTGTGGCTAAGTCTGACAACCAAGGCCAAGAGTGTGCTGGTAGTTTTGCTAATCAAAATGTAAACATGATTGTGGGTTATTCCAAAGCGTACCCACAACGAGCTATGTTCAGTGCTGTGCCCTTGGACAGTACTCTTTGGTCATTTGTTTATTCCCAACGTTTTCCATACCAGCATTAGGTAGTGGAGTGACACTCCCGAAAGCCCAAGTGGCAGTGCAGACTTCCCCAATAACCCTGTCATCACGTTTCAGCACTAATGTTTATTGCTGAGCTAAGGAGGTGTAGTCAGGCTCAGTTCATGATTCGTTCTTTGCCCTTTCTGCTGATGCTCTTATTAGACTTACCTTAATGAGGATGCTGTTGGGCTTGAACCCAGGAAGGAGCTTCATTTATGTTCTTCCTATGTTGTATCACTCTTCCACCTTCAGAGCTTTAGAGTTCATACAAATGTTTGAAGGCCAAAAAAAGATGTTGATTTACTAGAGGACAGAGTTCTAACTGTATCTTTCATTTTCTTTAGCCAATATTTATGAAATAGGGAGAGGTGTTTATATATGCTTTAATGGCATTTAAACGATTCTTACTACATGTGGAAAAAATGCTACGTATTAAACAGGTGTTACCTGGCACTGGGTTTGGCCACTGTGACTTTGCAGGGAGCTTACCCCTTGGTTGTGTTTTGCTTTCAGTATTTGCCAGTGAGTTTCATCTCTCAGTACAGCTCTCTCTGAATGGTTATATGGATGTGTGCTGGCAAAAAAAATGTAAAAACAGAGCAAAGTGTAGGCAGCTCAGGGTGTAAATGATTATAGCTGCCTGCTAGTGTGGTCTCTTCAGCTCATGATTAGGACAAATCCTCTGATGTAGCTGCATCTGTCCCTAATTCAGGATGCTTCATTCAGGTTGGAGAGTAATTAAACCCTTGTAGCAGCTAGTCAGTTTTGTGAATGTTTTTTCCTTCCAAAAAAGCCAGCTTTATCCTCTTTGACTGCGACTCCCCAGCGGGAGGTACCTTTTTGCTTTGCCAGTTGGAGAGAGCCCACATCCACTTACAAAGGCTATACTGGAACTCACAGGCATTTCATTTTAATTTTAGGCAGTCATCCCTTCACTGCTGCCTTTGGAACAACTCAGCTGTGGAAGAAGTGAGCTAATCTGGAAATTTGAAAGTGAAGTACTAGTGAAGCCCTGGGGTTTACAGTTGGAGTAATTAAGGAGAGGAATTGCACACCCCATGCTTGATTTTTGTTTTAATTAGTTTTCCTTTTGATCTAGTCTCTCAATTGAAATTTTGAGATTTGAATCAACAACCTGGCACAGGATATTGCTTAACTCCTCTCCTTCTCAGCCTGCAGAAGAGATGTGTATTGCTTAATCTTTCTATTTTGTGTTTTGATGGGGAAGGTTTTGGCTGTCAGTCCTGCTTCCTATTTTCTAGTGAGATTCTTGCCATCATCTCTCCTGTCCTCCTGTCTTTCTCCATTCTCCCTTCTCGCCTCCCGATCTATTTTATCCTCAGACCTCTTCACCAAATTTGTGCTGACTTTAGGATGTAGTTGAGAACTGTAGCTTTTACAGATATGCCTTAAGCATCTTTGTAGATTGTCTCCATCACTCTGTGAGTCAGTACCTCTCCTTCTTACGTGACTTCTCGTTCGTTGGAAGAGCTGTTGTCATTGTTGCCTGTTGGAATAGACTTCCTGCACTTCTCTGCTTTGCTGGATGAAGCAGCTAATTTTAGTTCTCATTTGAAAAATCCTTTATTTTGACACTGGCATCTGAATTCCCTTTTCCCATGGTAACATACTCTGCATCTCAGTTGACCACCATGGTGTTTTTGCCATTCGGCACAAGGGTATTTTCACATATGCTGTGTCTGCAGCTTCAGTGCTGAAGCATGCTAAAGTGTGCTGTGAGCATATTAATCATCTGTATTCTTTGGTTTTGTTTTTTTTAGCAGGTTTTGATGAGTATAGTCTGTGATTGTTGTCCTCTTTGATGGAAAAAGAATGTACCATCTTTTAAAAAAGGAATGGCAATTAAATTCAGAGGCACTAGGCCAACTGTGATTTCTTGAAGAAAAGTTGTGAAAATGTTAATACCAACATCAAACAAATAAGGCTTCAGTTTTTGAAGTCTTATCCAAAAAACTTTTCCTGCCAGAAAGCTGGAGGGCAAATATGGTAAATGGCATAGGAAGCTGGTCTATCTGCTTTGGAAAAAAACAAAAACCCCAACATTTTGTTGACATTACCAAGATTTGAACTTTGCTTCTAGGAGTTGGATATTTTAGAATTAATCTGGGCCATGTTACTATGAAACTTTTGCTATCTCTGAGTTGACGTGTGTCCTTTTATGCTTTATAAATAAGCAGAAAATGTTGGAGCTTCTGATACAGTTCAGTGCACAAAAATGCTTATGGTCCCATGCTGTAGCTGTGATTTCTTTCTGGCAATGTGTCAGGCTTTGTTTTGGTAGACTGTGCTACTGATTTTTCTATGATAATTTGCCTGATCAGTGGTACAGCTACCCATTTATTTTTCTTCCTACTACAATATATAGTCCTGCTAACTTTGAAATGTTCCCTCTTTTGTGTTTCCTGTCTTGTTTACAATCCCTGAGAATAAGCACTGCAGCCACCCTGCCCAGCAGAACTACAAGGAGGTTGATGGAAGGAGACCTTGTTGAGTGCTTTGCCTTAGTGGTGAATTGTAGATAGTTGCCCTTTAAGAGCAATGTTATAAAGTTAAAATTAGTTTTGTAGGTTTCTTTAAATAGTTTGGTGATCTGGTTGCATCTGTTGCATTCTTAACAAAATAGAAAGGGCTTGTGCAGTGGGATCTAACTTTCATGGCTAGTTTTTACTCTCTCTGATATGCATCTCACCTTTTGATTACAATGAAAAATCTGATCAGTTCTGGCCTTATATGATTTCATGGTATAGCAGGATGTTGACATATACTAGGTATATATTTCTCCTTCAGACTCTGCAACCCCAAGGTTTTACAGCCATTAAGTAAGCAAACAAAACCTAATGAATAATATATACCTGAGATGCAAGTATCCAGTATTTTAAAAGTATGAGAATGCATTTATGCTCCTTTTCTTTTATTAAGGTTGATTTTTGCATTGGGTTTTTAAAGAGAGATTTTCTTGTCATTCCTAGAACAGTTTCCAGTGGTAAAATTGATCTTTCTTGGTTTTTTTTTTTGTTGTTGTTGTTTTTTTTTTTTTCCCAAGAGCAACAGTGAAATAGGTGATAGTTGCCAAGAACACTGGCTTGGCATTTTAAAATTTCATGCACTGCTTTATTTTTCACATTGGCCACATCAAATCTTTCCATTAAACTGTTGTTTGTGATGTCTGCTGAAAAAGAACATATGCACTTATTTCAGCAGTTCTAATGATTACTCTTAACTGCTTACACTGGCATTTGTCACTCACACTGAAGCTATTCTTATGGTAGTGGCTTCCAGTGCTGACAGTGAGGGAAGATTTTTTTTTTTTTTTAATCTGGTTCCAAATCAAATCATATTTGAAAATCTCTAAGGTAAGTGTAAAAATGCATCACGTCTTGCATATGGAAATGATCATTCATCTGTCATAGAATATTTCAGACTGTTGCTTGCTCATAATCTACACCTAGTAATAAGTGATGTTTTTCTGCTGTTTTTAAAGAATTTTGGGCCTGCAGGTTGTAGGAGAACTTGGAAGGAAGTAACCAAATCTTATTGGGCTTTCCCATTGTCTCTGGTAATTTGAAATGCAGATGATTAGTGTAAGTAGTGAGTAGCTGGCCATGTGTAATAGTACCCAGGAACCGAATGAAGTAAGACGTAAGACAAGAAGAAGAGTGGGATTCCTGCTAGTTCTTCATGGTGCAAGCAATTTCTGCTCTGCCTGCCTTATATCTTATCTTTGGAATAAAAGCTGATTAGGTGAATTATAGGTGTGACAGCCTGCCTCAGCAAACTGCACAGAAACACATTACCTTAAGCAAGAGATCTTTGAACACAGTGCTGAAGAAGGGGATAAAATAAGCTCAGATTTTATTTCCTTATTTTAACTTGAAATCAAGACATAAAGGTAATAGATAAGCAGGTTCAGTCCTGATTAAGGAAGAATTTTTTTTTTTTTTTTTAAACTGTTGTTCATTCCATCACTGCTCTTTCCCCTTTTATCCATGGTTTTTGCTGGATCTGGCTGCTCTGGAATGACTCCTGTGCTAGTCAACACAGTTTCTTAGCTTAGGTTCTGCAATACACTTTCCCTTCATGAGGTGGTATGGGAGAGGCTGTTTTGGTGGGAAACTGGTTGTCTACATGAGTTTTTAGAAGCTTAGTACTACTATGTCTTTGAAAGGATTGGCATTGTGCTACAACAGTAGGAATATGCTGGCTGTGTCAGATGGGTCAGATGTGTTGCTGACATGCTTGTTTCATCAAGCCTGGCATGGGTACCTCAGTAAGTGGCAGCCACCAAAGGAGGAACTTAGCTACTAATGACAGATGCTGTTAAGTGAGTACTTGTCTTCACTGGGTTCTGGATGCTATTAACTCGCTCAAGTTAATTGTGGAGTTAATCCACAATTAAGTGATTTTCTCCACCTATTTGACCTTACCTACAAATATATAGGTCACTTTATACACATACTGATGATCAGAGGGCTGCTGCAGCAGCTCTCCTATGAGGACAGGCTACAAGAGTTGGGGCTCTTCAGCCTGGAGAAGAGAAGGCTTCCAGGAGATCTTATGGTAGCTTTCCAGTATCTGAAGGGGGCTACAGGCAGGCTGGGGAGGGACTATTGACAAGGTCTTGTAATGACAGGACGAGGGGCAGTGGGTTTGAAGTAGCAGAGGGGAGATTTAGACTGAATGTTAGGAGGAAGTTGTTTGCAGTGAGGGTGGTGAGACACTGGCACAGGTTGCCAAGGGATGTTGTGGCTGCTCCCTTCCTGGAGGTGTTCAAGGCCAGGTTGGATGAGGCCTTGAGTGACCTGTGCTAGTGGGAGGTGTCCCTGCCTATGGCAGGGGGGTGGAAGTGGATGATCCTTGAGGTCCCTTCCAACCTTACCATTCTATGATAATTGTATGTCTAACATGAGGCAGCAGTCAGACAATATGCACAAAAATGTGAGCAATGATTTGGTCACCTGTTGGTGTCATTGGAAATAGCATGAGATTGTTGTCCAGTCAGTAGAGGAAACTTAAAACTTTCTAAGTTTTACCTGAAAGCCACTCCACATGTTTCCATCTGCATCCCACTGTAGATTGAAGCTGTGGTTCCCTGGAGTCTAAGTATTTGAAACCTGAGGCAGAGAGACACAGGTCAGTCTTTGTAGCATTTAGTGGAATGACAACATTGTGCTTGTAAATCTAGTTAGATACCCACTAGTAAGTGGAGAAGGAATGAAAGACAATGGAAATGCTGTTTTCCTTTTGAAGTAGCATATACTCTTCTTGGTTTGAAATGCAAATACTGAAGGGGATTTAAGAACAATAACATTAAAGTGCTGTACTTTCCCCTACAACTTTTTCCAGCATAAAGCAGATCTTTTAGGATTTTGTCAAGTGCCCTGAGCCTTTCATATGCAAGCCATAAAGACTGACTGACTGGAAGGTTTGGGAGGCATAGGTAAAGTGGGAAACAAAGAGGGTGTGTGTGTTTACTTGTCAAAGATGTGGAATTTGCAGATATTGAAGCAGAATTGGCTAAGGATTAAAACCTAAAGGAATGTATAAAAAGTGGTGCTGCTCTGGGTAGATGCTGTTTTCCCTGGAGGCATTTGAATCTGAGTGAGGTTGTTTTTGTGTAGTAGAAGGTGATTTATCATTTCAACATGCCCAGTGGGCTGAACCCTGAAATGTTTCCTAGCAAAGATAACCAGAATCCATGGTATACAGATTCTGTATTCATTTGAAGGTGAACCTCAAAGTAAACATCACTGTTTTCCTGAATGTTTGAATGCTACTTTGATATGTTTGACTAGTGGGTGTTGCAAGTTTGAGAATCTCAAATAGCTGGATGGATTTCATACAGAATAGCCCTGAGTGAAACAGAGGTCTGTCCAACAAGATTTCTTTTAACATAGCTATAGAGGCAGTGTAAGTTACAAGCCAAGCAGGTGAGCAGGCCCAGTCAGCATGGCTTTATGAAAGGCAGGACCTGTCTGACTAATCTGATCATCTTCTACCATCTACAAGATTCTACAGTCTTCATCTGGTGGGTGAGAGGAAAACCGTGGAGGTTGTCTGCCTGGACTTCACTAAAGCCCTTGATATTGTCTCCTACACAATTCTCCTTCAGGAACTCATGGCACAAGGCTTGGATAAGTGCACTCTGCACTAGATAAAAAGCTCTCTGGATGGCCAGCCCCAAAGAGTGATGGTGCCCAGTCATTAGTGGTGTTCAGTACTAGGGCCTGGCTTCTTTAATATCTTTATTAATGGTCCGAGAGAGGATTGAGTGCACCCTTAGCAAGTTTGCAGAGGACACCAAGCTGGGTGGCTGTGTTGGCCTGCTGGAGGATAGAGAAGTTTTATTCTGGTATCTGGACAGGTTAGACTGATGGGAAAAGGCTGAGTGCCAGGTCCTGTGCCTGAGTCACAGCAACCCCGTGGTAAGCTACAGACTTGGGGATGCCTGGTTGGAAAGATGCAATGTGGAGAATTGATTGATAGTTGACTGAATAAGAGTCAGCAGTGTGCTCAGTTGACCAAGAAAGCCAGCGGCATCCTGGCTCTTTATGATGGAGCTTGGGATAGTTCTTCTGTGTCAGGGACTCAGTGAAACTACTGAAATTTCAAATTGAAATAAAGTGCCTGGTGGAGAATCAGAAATGTGAATTCCTTTGGGATTATTAATTTTGAAATCTTAAAGCAGCCCAGGCAACTGAGGAAGTAGGGTGGGAAGATGAACAGGATGGTGTGAGCAGTTTACCACGTGCTTAGTTTGCTGGAATGTACTTGTGATGGAGGGGCTCTTAAAATGAAAGCCTCTCACTGCAGAAGGTGAGGGCAATGTGTGTAGTATGAGTGAAGTTGAAATGGGCATGATGCCATTGGCAATAGGTCATTTCATATATATTTTTTAAAATT
>WBNM01015285.1:12529-46614 GCA_013399055.1 Ramphastos sulfuratus | reverse complement strand
GGGGAGGCGGCGGCGGCAGCGGCCGGGAGCCGGGGCAGGGGCGGCGGGCTCGCCCCGCGCCGCGCAGCATGGTCCGGGAAACCAGGCACCTCTGGGTGGGCAACTTGCCGGAGAACGTGCGTGAGGAGAAGATCATCGAGCACTTCAAGCGGTGAGTGGGGAGAGGAGAGGGACGGGTGTGTGTGTGTGGGTCTCCGCCGGTCCTTCCCGCGCCTCCGGGCCGCGCTTCCCACCCTTCCCCCGGGGAGGCTCTTACCCCGGCCCCTCGTTCTGAGGGATAAATACGGAAAAGCGAAAGCCCCAGATCTATGAACCGCTAAGAAAGAAGAGCGGGAGGACTGCGCGGGGCCGGCGTTTCCCGCGGCCTGCGGAGAGGAGGAAGAAAACAAAATCGCTGTAAATAATGCCCGCGCCATGGCGAGGATCGGCCGTGCCGGCGGCGGGCAGAGCTGCGGAGCGGCCTGCGTAGCGGGAAGAAGGACAAAAAACACAGCAAGGACGTAAAATAAACTCCGAGAAGCCCGAGGAGAGCGGCGTGCGGGAGCTCGGCAGTCTGCACGGAGTGGATTCCATGCCGAAGGGGGTGCGTGGTGCTTTGGAGGCAGCTTTGAGCCTGGCCACTTCGCTTCTCCACTGTTTTGGTTTTTTGGGTGTTTTTTTTTTGATTGCTATCCAACACATGGAGTTTTCTCTTTTTATTTTCCGCATTTTCATGGTGTTTTCCTCCACCTGGAGCCTGAGGATGCTGCGTGCGTCGTGTGTATTCCCATACGCACGCACCGAGCTGCAGCCGTTCCCGCGGACGGTGGGAACCGGAGCGCCTGGAGCTGCAGAAACGTGGCTGTTTAAAAAAAAAAACAAAACCTAAACCCAAACGTAACCAAAATCACAGAAAACCATGAAGAAAACACCAGCTACTTCCACGCGGGAAGCGTCTCGGACTGTTTTTATTATACTGTGGTGGTTTTTTGTTGTTTGTTTGGTTTTTTTTTTTCTGTTGTTGCATAGATTAATCCTGCCCATAAGGAAGTAGTAGCTGTTTGCGTGCTTGTGTTTTTTTTTTTTTTCCCTCCTTCCATGGAGGAGGAGGAGGCTTCTCCCCCACCGCCTCAGCAACACCTTTTTTTCTCCCCGGGAAATGCTCTGGCACAAAGTTGATCCCCGGCACCCCACGCTGGAAGCTGCTTTTTAGCGGAGGGGGTCGAAAAGAAGGCAACGAGCCCCGGGGGTAGCTGCTGGGCTCACGGTCCCTCCAGCCACGTTGTTTTAATTCTGCGCCCCCCCTACACTTTCGAAAAAGGATTTTGCAGCTTCTAAAAGGCTTTTGAAGCTTCCTTTAATCTTCCTGCCTTGGAAAAACGGCGGCGCGTCCTTAATAATGAGTCACCATGGGAAAAATAGATGCGGTGACACCGAGGAGCGGGGGCGGGGGAAGGAAGGTCCCCACCGCCTCCCTCCCGGCTCCTACTCTGCTGCCGCTGCCGAGAGGCCCGGGAGGGACTCGCAGCCCTTCATCGGAGCAGCCCTGAGCAGCTCGGGTACTGTCAAGTGGTCCCCAAAATGGCGGCGAGGCTCCTGTTTGGGCTGGGGGTCACCCCAGGGGAGTGGGGAAGAGCCCCCTCGGGGGTGATCTTCATTCTCCCATCCCGAGCAGCAGCAGCAGCAAATCCCCATCACAGCATCATCAGCGCTTATTAACTGCCCTGTTTTAGTTGAGCTTCACCTTTTCTTTTCCTCCCCTGAGCCCCAAGATCGTCTCCTTGGCCATCCCAGCCTGTCTCGGTGGTTCTGTGTCCGAGGTGTTTTTGTCTGGTCCCTGAGTCCAGGTTCTGTGATCCAGCGTTGTACAAAGTCAGGGTTTGTGGGAAAGAAAACCTGCTCCGGGGGCTCGTTGTTCCAATTCCCGGCACAGCTAGCGGAGGGAACAGGCAACGAAAAGTGGGAATTTGACATTCCTGGCTGATATTTTGGCCAGTCCTCCGCCTTTTTGCAGGTTGTATTAAAGCAGGGAAAAAAATAAAAAAGTTGCTATGGTGCTGTTGCTTGGAGATGGATGGGAAAAAATGGCAGGCACTGAATTGTTAATTACCTTTTTTTTTTTTTTTGGGTTGTTTTCACTTGCGTGAGGCGTTTGGGAAGGAGATTTGCAGCCAAGCAAACTCACCTCGTTCCTTCCTGGTTTTCAGAGCTGATTTTTAAGCGAGATTTAAGTATTGGGGTGAAGGCTGATCTCACACCTTCAGAACATTGGGCTGTGGGTTGCAGGAGCTGATGGCACGGAGGGAAGGGACACGCTGCCCCCAGGGCTCTTTGGGCAATGGGATCACCAAAATCTTTGGTTCTAGAAGGGGTGAAGGGGGCTGAGCTGGGTTTCAGGCTCCATGCATAGGTGCTGTAAGGTGGACAATGGAGCCAGGCTTCCTTTGTATGCTGCTGCTCGCCTGGGGGAAGGGACATGATACACAAGGGCTTCGTGGTGTGGTTGGTGGTGTATCCATCGGGAAGGCCATGGTGGTGGCCATAGCCACAGGGCAGGTGGGCTGTGGAAGGCTCCCTCCTTGGAAAGGCCAGCTGGGTTTGGAGAGAAAGTCTTTGCAGATGGAGCTGTGCTTGGCAAAACCCAGTTCCCACCCATCCCCCAGCCTGAGAATAGGGTGAAGAGCCTGGGAGAGGCTAAGGCACAGCAGCAGGAGGGAGAATTTGGGGAAACCACCC
Organism: Ramphastos sulfuratus; assembly: GCA_013399055.1. NCBI lineage: Eukaryota > Metazoa > Chordata > Aves > Piciformes > Ramphastidae > Ramphastos > Ramphastos sulfuratus. Next base: position 43,899 of record WBNM01015285.1, on the reverse strand, counting down.
AAAATCTCAGTTAAGGTACAAACAGGAGTGGTGTTACCCCTGAAGCCTCGGTACAACCCTCGGCACTGTTTTTCTCTTTTGCTTAGGGAATAGAATCATCTCTGAAGGGAAGCCTGTACCCAGAGGGTCTCCCTGTGGCACAGCCTCTGCTGGGCAGGGGGCAACCGGCAAACACAACCATTTGGTTTCTAAAGGAGCAGAAAATTCAAGGAACACTCCTAAAACTTAAACCCTAAGAGACACAGTCGGTGTGAGGGGGCTGCTGCTTTTTCTTTCCCCCTCTTCAATTAACCAGCTACTGTGGGAACCTGGCTTGGGTTTGCAGGCTCACAAGTGATTCTTTGAAGAGCTGAAATCAGCTGAAAGAGGCAGTTTGCAGAAAGTGCCTTTTTTTTTTTCTTTTNNNTGTATCCCTCCAGATATGTGAGGGAATGTGGCTTTGTCCCATTTATGGATGTTTTAAAGGGTAAAAAGGAGTAAAAGCCTCTTAGTGATGAGCCATGTGACTCTGGTATGGCATCTCCCATTCTGGGGGAGAATGAAAACATTCCAAGAGGCAGCCGAGTCCAGGAGGAGCTCTGGGTTTCAGGAAACAAATTGCTCCTTTAAAAAAGGCTAGAGCTGGAGAAGACAAATAGCTGCTGGTTGGAAAATGAGCTCTGTCTGGCTCGACCTTGTGCCCATCTCTGTGAGGGGATGTGTAGGAAACCTGGTTTGTGTCCTAAACAGAACTGCTCCTGGCATGCCAGCGAGGCTGGGTTTGTTTTCAGGAACTTTTAGAAAACAGTTGGTCAGAAAATGTTTCACCTTGATGGCTGGGAGGGTAAATTCAGCCTGGGAGAGTGAAAGCTCTTTGCTTTCTGCTCTGGATGGCATCACTGTGGACTATGGTGGAGAAAAGAGGGATTTTGATAAGGTCTACAGGTTGTGTGTGTGAGAGAAGGCTCCAGGGAGACCTTAGAGCTGCATTTCAGTATCTGAAGGGGACCTACAGGAAGGCTGGGGAGGGTCTGTTTAGAAAGGCCTGTGGGGATAGGATGAGAGGCAATAACTTCAAACTGGAGCAGGGCAGATTTAGGTTGGACATCAGGAGGAAGTTGTGCACCATGAATGTGGTAAAGTACTGGAACAGGCTGTCGAGGGATGTGGTTGAGGCCCTGGAGACATTCGAGATCAGACTTGCTCTGGCTGGAGGTGTTCCTGCTGACTGCTTTGAGGGTCCCTTCCAACTGAATGTGATCTGTGAAGCTGTGAGAGCAGTGAAATTGCTGCTGAGGTGTACTGGCCTTGAGCCCTGAGGAGAACCCTTGGGGCTATTTGGGATGGTGTAGCTCCATTTCTGTGNTCCTAAAACTTAAACCCTAAGAGACACAGTCGGTGTGAGGGGGCTGCTGCTTTTTCTTTCCCCCTCTTCAATTAACCAGCTACTGTGGGAACCTGGCTTGGGTTTGCAGGCTCACAAGTGATTCTTTGAAGAGCTGAAATCAGCTGAAAGAGGCAGTTTGCAGAAAGTGCCTTTTTTTTTTTTTTTTCCTTCTCTTGCAGAACACTCCTGGTAGGTTTTGTTTGGTGTGAATCGAAATGAAACTTGCAGCTTACAAATTCTCCTTGCAAATGAGAGAATGTTGAAGCAGGGCTTGAGAAGCTTATGTGAGCAGTGCTGTTTCCCACCACCAGCCCCTTGGAGCTCTTTTTTTTTCTTTAATCTGTTGTCTTGATATTAAAGAGGATTGTAAAAAGAATCATTTTTATCTGCATTTTAATGGCTTGGAGTTGTTCTGGACTTTCTGTACCCTGTTTTCTTCCAGCTGAGTTAGTTCTTGAGGCATTCCCAAATACCAAAGCAACTCTTCCCAGGATTGGAGGTCTGCTTGTTAGGATGGAATAAGCAGGGAGAAATCTGTGTTAGGATGTGGAAGATGAGAGCTCAGCGCTCGGGGAAGTGGTGTTAGCAGTCATTTGGGTTCACCTAATTAATGCTGTCTTGACNTGGTGGAGAAAAGAGGGATTTTGATAAGGTCTACAGGTTGTGTGTGTGAGAGAAGGCTCCAGGGAGACCTTAGAGCTGCATTTCAGTATCTGAAGGGGACCTACAGGAAGGCTGGGGAGGGTCTGTTTAGAAAGGCCTGTGGGGATAGGATGAGAGGCAATAACTTCAAACTGGAGCAGGGCAGATTTAGGTTGGACATCAGGAGGAAGTTGTGCACCATGAATGTGGTAAAGTACTGGAACAGGCTGTCGAGGGATGTGGTTGAGGCCCTGGAGACATTCGAGATCAGACTTGCTCTGGCTGGAGGTGTTCCTGCTGACTGCTTTGAGGGTCCCTTCCAACTGAATGTGATCTGTGAAGCTGTGAGAGCAGTGAAATTGCTGCTGAGGTGTACTGGCCTTGAGCCCTGAGGAGAACCCTTGGGGCTATTTGGGATGGTGTAGCTCCATTTCTGTGCCTTTTTCCACGTTGGACACAGGCAGGTCCTGTGGTTCCTTTCTGCAGGGGCAGGCTCTGGTTGGAGGTAACAGTGCTGCTGGTTTTGTAAGTCTCCAGTACGTTCCCAGGCTCTTATTGCTTAGAACCAAGAAATAGTTCCTGGGGATGACAGAGGATGCAAACAGGAGATATCACTGAGCCTGGTTTTGCTTGAATCTGCTTTGCACAGAGAGATCTTTACCCAGATGGGTTTTTATTCTAGGAAGAGACAGAGGTGAGGCTACAGAATGAACCTTTCATTCTGGATTCCTCTAATTTCCCAGTGATGGGATTTTCATGCATTGGGATAGCCTCATTAGTTCAGAGCCTTCAGAGGGAAGGATCAGTGACATTTATGCCCCTCTTGGCTGAAGCAACATGCAGACTATTGGGCAGTATCAGGACTTGCTTGTGCTGTGTTGTACAAATACCTCCAGTGAGGTAATCTGAGTTTTGCAGTGTATAGACCCCAGGAATATCATGGGAGGACAGCTGGTTGGGGGATTAGGGCAAGGGGATTACATTAATTGCCCAGAATCAGAAGGGAAGGAACAGTGTGGCAGGCAGGGGGTGAGTCCTGCCTCCTCGGCGCTCAGTCAGTGCCTAGCAAGAGTCAGCCTGACACTGGGTGTAGGTTCATCATTGGGTGGCTGATTGGGGCAGGTGGTGCTGCTGGCTCTGGTGGTGGCTCTGATCTGTGTTTCCCGCCAGATCTCCTTTGACAGCATCAGTCCTAAGAGAGATTCACTGAGCACCCTGAGGCAGCACGGGCAGCACCTGGGTGCTGTATTGGGTGTTAGTTACCAAGCAGCCACCTCCTTCATCCCCTGAGACTGAGTCATGCAGAGGACAGCTCCTGGCACTTGGAGACGCATCCTCTGGCTGCTCTGGGTTCTGCTCTTGGTGTGCACTTGAGGTGGCAGCTGGTTGATGCCATGCTGGCTGGGGAAGTGCCTGTGTAATTGCTTCAAAGAAACCTAATGAAGAGCCATGAAGAGTTGTAGAGTTGGACTAAGCTGCTATTAAGTGTTTTTATAGGCTGAGCTGTCTTAGACAGTTGGTGTCACTTGGTTACAAAATTCTGTCATCTGCTGAGCCTTTCTGGCATTGTTTCTTCTATGAAGTTTCTTCAAAGGTCCTGGCTGTGTGTGTTTGTGATTTGATGAGAGCAGCTTCTGTTATCGCTGAGCTGCTCCAAAGTGCCATTGCCTCTTGGTATTTCTTGTCCTTACTCTAAATTCCTTTGGTACAAGGATAAAGTAATCCCAGAGCCCTTTCTTGCAGGCTGCCACAGTGCACACTTGCATGTTGAGAGCTTACCAGTCCTTGCAAGGCTTACAGAGATATTAAATCAATTCATCACTTTAGAGCAGGGCATGGGAAGAGGCTGAAGCTCATTTTGTGATAGCCTCCTTGGGTGGTATTTTTTCCCTCCTTGCTTTTCCTGGGGCAGGAAGTCATGCCAAGTTCTCCAGCAGATGACCTTATTGCTGCCTGAAGGTGTGTCCAAAATTAGGTCCTTGTCTTTGCTGAGGTGCTGGCTGACTTTCTATAAAAGAGGAAGGAACTATCCAGCCAAGGAGAGGGCAGGCTGCAGAATTTGGGTGAGTCCCAGCTGGGGCTCCTGAGGAGTTTTGTTTTCATGAGCTGATGTCTCACAGTTGCTGGCTGCCCTGTGCTGCAGTGGTTTCACCTGTGAAGAGGAGAATTTGCCTCCTGCACATGAAGGTGCATCTGAGAAACACTGAATACCAAACCCAAGTCTTCTGAGGGTGTTAAAAGTGAAGGTCACCTCTTGGACTGCTTTTGGACTATTAAAGGTTTTGGGAGAGCTGCTGGAAAGGAGGATGTGAGTTGTTAAGCTGCTAGTGGGGTGGATACATTCTGCTGTTGGCAGCTACTGAAAACAAGCACTTCTGAGACGTTTTGCTTGTGTTTTCTATTAAATCCAGTGAACTTTCTGAGGCCTGAGAACACCCTGGAACCAAAGACTGCAAGGGCAAACACTCCTAAACAATGAACTGAGGAATCAACTAGAAAATATGATTACTCCCCATAATAAGATTGTGAGTTTAGCTGCTGCATCTTCGGCAGGCTGATTTAGAAACCTCGTGGGAGGAACATGAGCCTGAAGATGGAAGTTCACAGTGTACAGCCAGCAGGAGCCTTTGTAGTGTTCTGCAGACTCCCAACAGTTAATGGAGATCAGACAAAAGCTGCTTGTTTTGGTTGCCCAAGCTAACAAGCCAGTGGTGCTCCCCACCTGGTTATTGGACATGCTGGGGTAGCATAGGAGGGTTCTCCCTTCTGTCTGCCTGATAAATAAGGGCAGCTCTGGTCTCCATGAGCTCCAAGAAACATCTCCAGTACTGTTCTGCAGCAGCACATTAAGATTCATAGATTCATAGAATGGTTTAGGTTGGAAGGGACCTTAAAGATGATCAAGTTCCAACCCCCTGCCATGGGCAGGGACATCTCCCACCAGCCCAGGTTGCTCAAAGCCTCATCCAACCTGGCCTTGAACACCTCCAGAGAGAGGGCAGCCACAGCCTCCCTGGGCAACCTGTGCCAGTGTCTCTCCACCCTTGTTCTAAAGAATTTCTTCCTGATCTCCACTCTCAATCTCTTCTCTCCCAGCTCAAAGCCCTTGTCCCTCATCCTTGTCCAGAGCCCTTCCCCAGCTCTCCTGTAGCCCCCTTCAGTTACACTCCAAGGTCTCCTCGGAGCCTTCTCTTCTCCAGGCTGAATAGCCTGGATGAGATGAAGATGCAGATTTCTGTATGGTGGACAAAGCACATCAAGTGCTTTGGTTTCTGCATTTCCATAGTTACTGTTTAACCTGTGCATGCTCTGCAGTCGTCCTGTGCACTCTAAAATCCTGCCGTGTGAAGATAACATCCTTTAGTAAAACAATAAACAGAGCTGCAGACCTTTCACAAACAGACCAGGACGTCTTTTGGGGCCAGCTGCAATCTGATCTCGTAGCAGGACAGAGTGAACACGAAGGCAGTGTCCCAGAATTAGGTTGCAACAACATTCTTCTGGGGCTGGGCTTTGTGGAAGCATGTCCTGTAGGGGTGGTGGGGCTGGCTCGGTACTTCAGTTGCTGTATTCATGTCTTGTCTGAGGTCCAAACCTTCACAGTGACCTGGGTGAGAATGCAGCAGAGCTGGAATGTGAATGGAACATCAATTTCCCACTCACTGTTGATGGGAGAAGAGCACAGTTTGTGTTCATGACTCTCTCTTCTTTAAAGGCTCACGCTTTTAAGAACAAAAGGCAACTTTTTTTTTTCCTTTCTTCTTTTCCCCTTTTTAATTAAGGTGAGCAATTTGGAAGTGAAAGCACTTTTTTTGTTTTTAAAGGACACTTGGATTTGAGGCATGAGCCTGCAAAGCTCATCAAAATGCCCTTATTGGGCTCTAAACTCAGCATTGAAAAGCCAGATAAGTCCAAACATCTCCTGAAGGAGCATCCACAGATGTTCTGCACTGCTGTCTGCTGGGTACTGCTGGCTCTCTGCAGATGGAGACAGTGCTAATGTGTGGGTGTGTTCCTCTTGGACAGCCAGACAGAAGAGCTTGCATGGCTTTTGTTGTTCCTGATGTGATGGGAAATCAGAGGTGGTTTCAAACCCAAGTTCTTGCTGTGAGATGGTCAAAGCTAGGTTTGAAATGCTTTTTAGCTCATTGAAAAGTCTGCCAGAGTGTAAATTATGTTTATTTAGCACGTGGCAAGTCACCCTCAGTTTTTCTCCAGATACCAACCCGAGCTGCTCCTGTTTTCTGTCCATTGAGAATCATTTGACATCCCTGTTGGAGGTTTCTGCAGCGAGGTGCTGGTTGCTTCCACTCAGCACAAAGGACCAAGCAGGGCCCATCTGCTCTTGCTGTTGGTGTGAACACCTCCCGTCCTCATTAACGGTGATGGCTGCCAAAAAGCACACACAGCCTGATTTAAATGGCCTCTCTTTAGGCTCTCTGTGGCAGCTGGGAGTGACCTGCAATGGTTAATGGGGCAAAATAAGAAAAAGAAATTGCCAAGTTGTATGTTTAAAGTAGTCCTCTTTGGAGGGGGGGGAAAAAAAAAAGTCTTCCGGCCTCATTAGCATCCTAACTGTTTGGAGAATAAAAGCCCAGGATGGATAAGTGTCTCCCTTGTATACGTAATCAACAGTTGATTTAATTCCAGGGGATGTGTGCTTGTCTTGGGAAGGCAGCTCAATACCAGTCTAGGCAGCTCAGGAGCACAGTAACCTCATTGTAATCACAGGCTAAATAAACCTTTGGTCTCTTTTCTTGACTCTGAGGCGACTCGTTGGAAGTCTCAGTAGCAGAGGAGCTTTGCCACATGTAAAAAAGGAACATGGCTCCCCCACTGATGTCGTAGGTGATAGCTGCTTGTGGCTTCAGTGAGATTTTGGCAGTGGCTGAGCTCAGGAAGTGTCTCTTCCTCTCCATCCATTCAGAGATGACAACCCTTGGCTTGTGCTGGCAGTCCTGCTCTTGCCTAGCTGGTGTCAGGCTCCCGTTTGAAAGCAAACGTTTGCAGGTGAAGCTGCTCACTGAAATGGTGTAAAAGCAGGCAGCAGCTGTCCCAGTGCTGGTGGCTATGTCCCTGGTTGTGTTGTGGATGCTATGGTGTGTCTGGCTCTGTCCTTCAACCTCAGGAGGAGCCCTGCTGGTTTGGCAGCACCCATACACCTTGAGATAAGGGTCTGCTGAACTCTTTGGTGTGGAGGAAGCTCTGTCAGCTCAGCTCAAACCGAGAAACCTCAGCACTGTGCTGAAGCTGAAGGTAGCCTGTTTGCAGCTCAGCTTTGCAAAACCTGGGCTTTGGGTTGCATCAGAAATTAAAAAAGCATTACAATCTGGCTGGTGAGGAGCCCAGCTGTGGAAAGCTTGAAGCTGTCACCAGTGGAGACACCTGCCTGGAGCACAGGTAGTCACTGCAGACAGCACGGCCCAGTGTGTGTGCCAGCAGGGAACAGGAGCTTCCCTGGCCTGACACCTGGCTCGCACTGCCTTGTGCTGCCAGTTAGGTTAGTCACAGGTGCCAGCACTTTCTCCAAAGTGATGGCAGCTCTGAGTCACCAACCAACATTTGCACACCTGTGTTTGGGTGCTGGCTGGTGTGGCAGCACTGGTGTGGAGGAGGCTGGGCTGGCTGGGAACTGGCTCTTTTGCAGGCTAATGGGACTCTTTTCTTCCTCTTCAGCTTCAAGTTTGTAACCTTCCAGGAGTAGGCGAGGTTCTGGGGTTGGTGGCTTGGCTGTGAGTCCTTGCATCTGGCTGCTCTCTGGGAGAAATGAATTCATAGATTCATAATATCCTAGAATGGCTCAGGTTGGAAGGGACCTCAGGGATCATCTACTCCAGCCCCCCTGCCATGGGCAGGGATAACTTTCAACTAAACTCAGGTGCCCAAGGCCTCATCCAGCCTGGCCTTGAACACCTCCAGGGAGGAGGCATCCATGACCTTTCTGGGCAACCTATTCTAAAGTCTCACCACCTTTGTACTGAAGAACTTCTTCCTAAGATCCAGTCTAGACCCTTATGAGAAGTCCCTGTGCAGCATTGCTGTAGGATCCCTTCAGGTACAGGAAGGCAACTCTGATGTCATCTCAGAGTCTTCTGTTCTCCAGGCTGAAGAGCCACAGCTCCCAAAGTCAGCCCATCCTCACAGCAGAGGTACTTCAGCCCTTGGACCATCCTTGTGGACCTCATCTGGATTTGCTCCAACAGTTCCATCTCCTCCTTATGCTGGGGACACCAGAACTGGCTGGATTTGCAGCTGCCCAGTTGTTCAAACTGATTTGTGGTTTGAGGGCAAAGAGCAGTCACTTCCCTTGGGATGGTTTGAGAGACTTCAGGCAGCTAACTTGATTTCCTTCGAAAACACCATTTCCTGGAAAAGATACAGAGCCTTGGAGAAGAGGTTGTAAAGTTTGTGTTTGACTGAAGAAGGATGAAACAGCAAGCACCAAGACTTGTGAAGCCTTAAGATGATCCATATTGAAAGTACTGTGCAGCATGGCAGGGAGACCATAATGTTATGACTCTGCATTTTCCTCCATCTGCTGCTGAATGTATGCAAAGCAGGGCTTGGAGACGCAAAACTGAGATGGGGAATTGGCCTTCTGGGTAAGAGTGAAAAGATTAATGAAGAGATTCCCCTACAGTTGGATCAGTATGCCCTTAAAATCCAATCCAGCCAAGTCTCCAAATCAGCCCTGCCAGAGGACATTTAATGCAGCCTGTCACAGCTTCACAGACTGCATTGGGTTGAAAGGGACCCTCAAAGCTCATCTTGCCCAACCGCCCGCACTCAGCAGGGACACCTCCAGCTACAGCAGGATGCTCAGGGTCATGTCAAGTCTGATGTTGAATGTCTCCAGGGATGGGGTCTCAAACACTTCCCTGGGCAACCTGTTCTGGTATTTTACCACACTCAAAATGAAGAACTTTCTCCTGATGTCAAACCTAAATCTAACCTAAATCTCCTCTGCTCCAGTTTCACACCATTGCTCCTTTTCCTATCCCCACAGTCCCTCCCCAGCCTTCCTGTAGGTCCCCTTCAGATATTGAAATGCCACCTCTAAGGTCTCCCTGGAGCCTTCTCCTCTCCAGGCTGAATAGACCCAACTATCTCAGCCTGTATTCATAGGAGAGGTTCTCCAGCCCTCTGATCATCTTGGTGGTGGCCTCCTCTGGATCCTCTCATCAGGTCCATGTCTCTCTTGTGTTGGGGGCTGGATGCAGTACTGTAGCTGAGGCCTCACCAGAGCAAAGTGGCAGAATCCTCTCTTTTGACCTGCTGGCCAGGCTGCTTTCACTGCAGCCCAGCCTGACATTTGCCATCACTGCTGGTAGTTTTGAAGCAAATCTGCAGATTGTGCTTTAAGCTGGAAGAGGAAATACCCTGGAGGTGGACTTAAAGGGCTCTATATCTAGCCTGTAGTTAGGTGACACCACACCTCTACCTGGGCTGCTGCAGGAGTCACAGCATCCTGCTTGATACAACACAGCCAAACCTGCAGAGTTCCCACCAATGTCTCTCCAGCCTTCTACAAAGAGTTGTATTTTTTTCTACTGCTTGGAGAACAAGGAGGAGGTGCCATGCTTGTCTGTTTCCCTGATCAATTTTGAACCCCTTAGCCTGTTCCAGCTGACCTTGGGGGTGAGGGGCTTCTGGCAGTTGCAGAGACCCAACCTCCCTTTGAGTTTTGTGCAAACGAGCAGGTTTAATAGAGGAGAGAGACCTGATTAGTGGCCCCATGGAGAGAAAAGCTGCAGCAGGAGCACAATCCTTATTAGACATTAAAGAATCCACATGGGAGAGAGGTGTTCCTGACCGTGGGAAAAGCTGCAGTGGGAACTGGCAGTTATTGGACGCCGGAGAATTCAACCTCAAGATGCACATCCATAAGGAATGAGTCTTCATTACTGCTGCTCACAAAGCCACTTGGATTTCTTTCTGCTTTAATCATGCCTGTACCCCGCTGCGGGTGCTTGCCTGCTTGCCTCGGGTGTGCAGAAGTGACAACTGGGAGAGCTTCCTCACTGACACAGCTTCTGCCTGCTTCCTGGCTGGCTGAGGGGCTGTGTGGATAAGACCCTTGGGTTGCTGAGCTGTATTTATGCAGCTGCAGCTCCGCAGTGCTGCACTAATGCCTTTGGTCTGCGCTCGCCTGCAGCCTGCGGACAGTCTGATGCAACGCTGGCATCGCCTGACGTCACAGGCAGCAGAGCTGCTGACTTGGATGAGGATGTGAAATGCAGCCCTGTGAGGTGTTGCTGAGGAGAGGCTGTGGCTTTTTCAGTTCTTACAGCTTCGTGTGATCCCAGTGCTCAGAGCGTGGTGGATTCATCTCTCTCACGCTGAGCTGCGGCTGGGACTGCTGCTGGAGGTCGCTGGGTGCTGCGTGGGGGTGTTGCAGAGGAGCTGATCTGCAGCTGAAGGAACTGCTATATTCTGTTCAACTCTCACCCCGTGTGGGCACTGGAACAGCTTATCTGTGGCAAAATGTTTTGTCATGGGGGCTGCAGAAACGCTTCCTGCTGTGTTGACTGTTGGTAGAAGTAGTTGCTAATGAGATGAGTAAACGGTTGTCAGTGTTCTGTTCCTTCCCTCTTTGGTGTTAGCTGTGCCTTAATACCCCAGCAGTATCCAAAGGGTGACTCCGCAGTGAAGCCACCAATAAAATGTCTGCATTAGGAACCACTCTTGTGTCTTAAAATGGAGTGTTCAGCTGAGCTGCAAAGCAAGAAGTCAGCCCCGAGTTATCTGCTGGAGTGTTTGCCATGTGAAGTGTGCTGCTCTGAAGCAGCAGAGGCAGCAGCAGCGTGGGGGGAATGTGCCAGTGCTGGCTTTTTAATTTCCTACTTTGTCATCTCTGGGGGAGGGATTACGAGTGGAGACAAAGCCCTGGCTGTTGGTGGTGCGTGGCAGGAACACGTGCTGGATCTTATTAACAAAACCCCCGCTTGGAGGTGGGGCTGGGTTTTCCCAGTGAGGGGCTAAAAGGAGCTACAAAGTCTAAGAGTGGTCTGGGCTTGAGTAATTTGGGGAGTGGGAAGAGGGAGTTACGATCATTGTGTTGAGGACAGGCAGAGGGAGCTGGGGTTGTTCAGCCTGGAGAAGACTCTGAGGGGATCTTAGAGCTACCTTCCAAGACCTGAAGGGCTCCTGCAGGAAGGCTGCAGAGAGACTTTTGCTGAGGGTGTCTGGAGGCAGGCCAAGGGGGAATGGTTTGAAGCTGAGAGAGAGCAGGGTTGGACTGGATCTGAGGAAGAAGTTCTTCAGCATGAGGGTGGTGAGAGTCTGTAACAGGTTGCCCAGGGAGGCTGTGGATGCCTTCTCCTTGGGGGTGTTCAGAGCCAAGTTCTATGAGGCCTTGAGTAGCTGAGTCTAGTTGAGAGGTGTCCCTGCCTGTGGCAGGGAGGTTGGAGTAGATGATCCCTGAGGTCCCTTCCAGCCTGAGCTGTTCTAGGATTCTGTGACTCACCTCAGTCACAAACGACCTGACCAAGCTCTGTCACCTGCTGGGTGGTTTCTGCTCCTGAATTTGGACATTGCCCTGAAGACCTTTAGTGCCAGGAGGAGGGTTACAGAGGCTGTGCTGGAGAATATTGTTTTTCTCCCCTCAAAGGTCGCAGAGCCAATAAAGATCACTCTAAACAGCTTTGAAAGCATCTCAGATTGCAGTCGAGAAAACGAGGGTAGGTCAGTAATTAGGGCATGTTTCTGAGTCACTGCTGTCACAAGGTCTGCTCTTGGTGTGGCTTGAAAACCTCCTTGTGTTATGAGGAGCTTCTCCTTAGTACTGGCTTTGGGAAGGTGAAGGTTTTCAAAGCTTACCTTGTGTGGGTTTATCACTGGCTGATGAATTGTCCTCCTCATGACCACCCAGAGCTGCTTGCTATCGCTTACTGTGACAGGAACCATTTCTCTGCAGCAGTGCCCGCAGCATGGGCATGCACAGGAGGAGCTGTAAGGCAGGAAAATGATGCTATGGTTGCCATCATGGACACCTGGTGGGGTGACTCACAGCTGGAGTGCTGGATGAGGTCTGGACCCTTCAGAAGGAATAGGCAGGAAAAGAGATGAAGGTTGGGGGGGAGCCTGCATGTTGAGGAGTGCTGTGATTGACCAGAGCTTGATGCGGGTGACACAAGGGTTGAGTGTTCATGGGGTTTGAGTCACAGATTCATAGAATGGTTTGGGTTGCAAGGGACCTTAAAGATCATCCAGATCCAACCCCCCTGCCATGGGCAGGGACACCTCCTGCCAGCCCAGGTTGCTCAAGGCCTCATCTTACCTGACCTTCAACACCTCCAGGGAGGGGACGTCCACAGCCTCCCTGGGCAACCTGTGCCAGTGGCTCCCCACCCTCACACTAAAGAATTTCTTCCTCATCCGGTCTCAATCTCCCCTCTTCCAGATCAAAGCCATTGTCCCTTGTTACTCCCAGCCCTGTCCAAAGTCCTTCCCCAGCTTTTCTGGAGCGCCCTTGAGCACTGGAAAGCTGATCTAAGGTCTCCCCAGAGCTGGTTTTCTCCAGGCTGAACAGCCCCAATTTTCTCAGCCTGTCTTGAGAAGGAAGTGGTGCAGCAGCACTGCTCCCTTGAATTCCTGGAGGACAGACTTTGGCCAGTTGAGGAGCCTATTTGACAAATGTGCTTTAGAGGCATCTCTGAAGGGCAAAGGAGTCCATGAAGTCTGCACATCCTTCAAGAAGGAGCTATTCAAGTCTCAGGAGCAGGCTGTCCTGGTATGCTGAAAATGAATTGGTGGGGTAGAAGACTGAGCTGGTTGCACAGAGAGCTTGGGCTAGAACTGGTGAGGGTAAGGAAAGTCTGTGGCCTATGGAAGCAGGGGCAGGGCACTTGGGAGGCTTATAGGGATTCTGTGAGGTTACACAGGGAGAAACTAGAAGGACCAGAGCCCAGCTAGAACTTAGTCTGTTTATTGCCAATAAAAGACAATGAAAACATTTCTATGAACGCCACCAGAAGGAAGGCTGAGGAAGAGTCTCCATTCTTCACTGGATCTGGTAGCAAACACAGTGACCAAGGCTTGAGGGACTTGATCCTTTCTCTGCCTCAGTCTTCAGCAGTCAGACCACTTGTTCTGTGAGTACCCAACTGCTGGGCTGGGTGGCAGGGACAGGGAGTGGAATGAAACCCCCACAATCCAGGGAGAAATGGTCAGTGAGCTGCTACACCACCGAGACACACACAGGACTATGGGGTCAGATGGGATCCAACTGGGGGTACAGAGGGACTGGGGAGGTCTCAGTTGACAGGAGATTGGCAACTGTGATGCCAGTCTATAAGAAGGGGCAGAAGGAGGATCTGGGAAATTACAGACCTGTTGAACTGACCTTGGTGCCAGGAAAGGTCATGGAGCAGATCATCTTGAATGCCATCACGTGCCACATACAGGGCAACCAGGTGATGAGGCCCAGTCAGCCTGGGTTTATGAAAGGCAGGTCCTGCCTGACTAACCTGATCTCCTTCTATGACAAGGTGACCTGTTCAGTGGATGAGGGAAGAGCTGTGGATGTTGTCTGCCTGGACTCTTAGTAAGGTCTTTGACACAGTTTCCCACAGCATCCTCCTGGAGAAGCTGGCTGCTTGTGGCTTGGATGTGTGGACATTTGGCTGGGTGAAAAACTGTCTGGATGGCCAATCCCAGAGAGTGGTGGGGAATGGAGCTGACTCAAGGTCACAGGTGGTGTTTCCCAGGGCTCAGTGCTGGGGCCAGGTCTATTTAATATCAATGATCTGGATGAGGGGATTGAGGCACTCTCATTCAGGTTGCAGATGACACCAAGCTGAGCAGGAGTGCTGATCTGTGGGAGTGTTGAGAGGCTCTGCAGACATCTGGCCAGGCTGGATGGATAGGCTGAGGACAGTGCCAGGTTCTGCCCTTGGATCACAACAGCCCCAGAAATGTTGCCAGCTTGCGGCAGAGTGGCTGGAAGCTGCTCAGTAGAGAAAGACCTGGGAGTGTTGGTTGACAGTAGCTGAGGATGAGCCAGGGTGTGCCCAGGTGGTCAAGAAGGGCACCAGCAGCCTGGATCAGCAAGAGTGTGGCCAGCAGGAGCAGGGTAGGAATCAAACCCCTCTACTGGGTACTGGTGAGGCCACACCTCAAATTCTGGGTTCAGTTTTGGGCCACTCAAGGGCCCAAACCCTGAGGACATTGTGATGCTGTAACGTGTCCAGAGAAGAGCGGCAAAGCTGATGAAAGGTCTGGAGAACAGAGCTGGTGAGGAGCAGCTCAGCCTGGAGAAAGGAGACTGAGGGGAGACCTTCTGGCTCTCCACAACTCCCTGAAAGAAGTTTGGGGCCAGGTGAGGGCTGATCTCTTCTTCCTAGTAACGAGACCAATCCCTCCCTGTCACTTATGTTGTGCCAGGGTAGCTTTAGGTTGGGCACGAAGAACAGTTTCTGCATGGAAAGGATCATCAGGATCTGGCCCAGGCCAGATCTGTCCTTGGATGTGGTGCTGAGGGGCATGGTTTAGTGGTGCCCTGGCAGTGCTGGGTTAAGGGTTGGACTGGATGATCTTAAAGGTCTGTTCCAACCTAAGTGTCTCTGTGATGTGCTGAGGAAGGCAAAATGAGGGGAAGGGAGTTCAGTTGTCTTATTTTTAACCATCTGTAACACAGTGTGGCAGCTGGGGTTAAGGCCAGCCAATACCATACATTGACTCTTCTCTGCAGAGGACTTCTTCTGGAAGTGCTCCATACAGTGCTGGCAGCCTTTGTGCTGGCGACCTCATCCCAGTGGGTTTTGTCACTTAAACATGGAGGGGGGGATCAGGCCTTTGGAGGAGCATTCCAGCATGGTGCTGTGGTGCTCTTCAAAGACTCTGTGTGTGTGTGTGTGTCCAGCAGAGGAATTCACCAACACCCTGAGCAGCCAGAGCTCAGCTTGCCAGCTGCAGCTGACGTGTGTGTGCTGACATGAGGGCTCTGGTGGTCCAGCTCCAAGCAGAGCCTGGTCTGCTGCCCTCACTACTGAGCCATCGTAGTACACATTGCTCTTGGCCTCCTTTCAGCTCAGCTGCTGGCCGGAGCTGGGCACTGTGTGGACTTGGCCATTTTTGTCATGAAGCATTGGAGATATGGTTTGACGAAGTCTCTGGGCTTGAGTGACAGCCCTGCAGAGCCAAGCCACTGTGGCTCATCAGGGAACAGCTCCCCAAGTTCCTTATAGTTTATTTGAAATGCAGTTTTCCAGGACTCTGGAATTCTGCTTGTTGTCTATCAGGATACATCTCAGTTACCTTGGGTTATTTTCCAGTGTCCAATTCTGGGGCCCCTCAGTTCAAGAAGGACCTCGGGATCTGCTTGAGAGACTCTAGCCCAGAGCCACAAAGCTGCCGCAGGCAATGGAACCTGTGAGGCCAGGCTGAGGGAGCTGGGGCTGGGAGCTTGGAGCAGAGGAGCCTGAGGGCTGCCCTCAGTGCTGTGCTAAAGCTGTGCAGGGCAGTGTGGGGAGGACGCAGCCAGGCTCTGCCCAGGGGTGGCCAAGGACAGGACAAGGGGCACCTGGGGGCAAGCTGGAGCAGAGAAGGTGCCACAGGAACAGGAGGAGAAACTTATTCCCTGTGAGGGTGCTGGAGGCCTGGAGCAGGCTGCCCACAGAGGCTGTGGAGTCTCCTTCTGTAGAGATTTTAAAACCCTCCTGGACGTGTTCCTGTGTGACCTGCCCTGGGTAATTGTGCCCTGGCAAGGAGGGGTTGGACTGGATGATTTCCAGAGGTTGGCCTCTACCATTCTGTGATTACCTGGGGTTATTTTCAGCTTGCTCACACTTCTCTGTGGTATCTTTGGTTTCACTGTCTGTGTGAAGCAGGTACTCTGTGTGTGGTGGGACTCCAGGCCAATAGTGCAGTCTGGATTTTGGAGTATGTTTTGCTAATCACACCACAGTACAGAAGGCCACAGTGCTGCTCTTCTGGTGTGTTACTGTGCCTACGATATGGATGGGAAGTAGATGAATGAGGGTGGGGAGACACTGGAACAGATTGCCCAGGGAGGTTGTGGCTGCCTGGAAGTGTTCAAGGCCAGGTCGGATGAGGCCTTGAGCAACCTGGGCTAGTGGGAGGTGTCCCTGCCCATGGCAGGGGAGTTGTAACTGGATGATCCTTGAGATCCCTTCCAACCCAAACCACTCTCTGAATCTGTGCTTAGACTCTGAAATGAATCTCCATGATAGCAGAAGAGCCCAGAACTGATGTTAGTGGAGTTCCACAGAGCTTGGGCAATCTGTGGTTAAAAGCCCCTGTGCAGCTAACCTGCTTCCTGGCAGCTTTAGGCTCTAGTGCATCTTGCATTTCCATCTAGCTGGAGCAGATCTGCTTTGTGTTGGGGAAATCAGGGGCAGAGGAACCCCCTGCATGGGCTGTTGGGACTAATCTGAAGTTAAGAATAAGGAGAAGAGGTGCAGACATCTGGAGAAGTATTATTTCAGGTCACAGTGTTTTGTTATTTCATAACAACAAAGCAAGAGGAATGCGATTGGCCAAGAAGAGCTTCAAGCTGTGCGAACGTTTCACTGAATAATGCAGGCTGGGGCTTGCCTGCCTTATATAATGGAGGAGGAAGGAGCTGCTGAGCCTGGCACCAAGAATCAGCCTTGCTTTTTAGGTAGCTGAGGTCAGAGTGAATCCAAAATCTCCCAGTGTCCTGCTGTATCAGGACATCTTGTCAAATCATGCTCCTAATGAGCGGTGCAGAAACAAGCACAAACCCTCCTGCCTCGTTTCTGCTTTCGCAGTCTGCCTTGCATTCAGCAGTATCAGGAGCCTGGCGTTGGGCCAGCTTGAAAGAAAATGATGTGGAAGCTTTTGAGCCTGGGGTGTAGCTGACCTGCAGAATTGTGCAATGGTGAAAATGGTTAAAGGGTGTGAGACATCTTCATGAGCTTGGGGGGAGCTCAGCAGGAGAAGTAAAGCAGTAATAATATTTAAAGTGGAATTTAAAAGGCAGTTGTCCCTGATTTCAACCTACCTTTTCCTATAATGTAGCATCCTGTAAAGATCCTGATCAGGTTATAAAATGCTGCAGCTACGTGGTAGCAGTTGCTTACTAAACATTTCCTGCCTGGCTTTCTCCTAGTCCAGAGGCTTTTGCTTGGGAATAGCCGAGACTGTGCAGAAAAAGGAGCATTTGGAGCAGGCAGTGAAATGGAACAGCGATAGTGCTGAGAGTGCCAGGGACAGCTGCAAGGTGAGGGATGGCTTTAGTGAGATGTTGTCCCCGGAAGGAGGGACCAGCCTGGCCTCTCCTTGGCGGAGGCTGCGCTTCCCGACCTGGCTGCGCTGTCTGCCGGCACGGCAGGAAGGGTTGGAGAGCGAGAGGAAGATGCTGAGCAGCCATGCCAAGAGCCCAGAGACATGTCAGCTGCTTGATTATAGAGGTGCTTTGATCTGCAGTGAATAAACCGATAATGCCTAAATTATGAATTCCTTTGCTTTGTCTGGAAAGCTGGATTAGGGTTGGCTTTGTTCAAGCAGTGATTAGCGAGCAACTTTTTTCGCTGCAAGGGCTGCTGGAGCTGTGTTTACAGCCTGGTGCTGTGCTGCTGGAGGGGCTCAGTGACATAACAGCTCTCGCACGGCCTGGTCTCTGCTGCTGGTTGAACTGTAAACCCCTCCGAGAACACAGCCTTTGGATACGGAGCTAATGATTAACGGCACGGAGAGGAAGAAGCACTTTCAGAGCCTGGTTCTGGCTGGGGTCTGTGTAGCGGGAGCTGAGGAAGGCTCTTTGTTTCCTATCAGTGGTTGTGAAACGAGGCCTTCTCGGAAAGGGCTGAGGCCAGGTAGAGCCATGGGAGGTAGGGCTGGAGAGGAGCTGCTTCCAAAGGTCTCAGCGATGCCTCCCCTTGTCCTTTGTCCTCTCTTCCCAGCCCTCAGCAGCTGGACAAAGGTTGCTCCTCGGAGCGCGTTTGCCTCCATCTTGCCTCACCGCGCGATCCCCAACGCGGCGTTATCCCGACGTTATCCCGGCCTTATCCCAGTGTTATCCCGGCGTTATCCCGCCTCTCCTCCCCCAGCCCTTCAGAAGGGAGCCAGATTTTTTTATCTTGTAATGTGTTCTTCTGCTGCAGCAAAGCTGTCTGGTGATGCAGTACTGCAGATCTCCCCTCGCTGCGGTCCTCCTCCTCCTGGCAGCATCTGCCAAGACGGGAGCAGCTCGGAGAGATGCCAACGGGTGGGGCTGGGCCGGCTCACCAGACAGAGGAATCGCACGGTGGGGGAGAGGGGCTCTGTGTAATCACGGCACCGCACTGGGGCAAGGAAGATGCGACCCATGAATACTCAGGGCCTTCTCCTCGTTAGTTTCTTTTCATCCCCGTCTTTCTGCTTCCTTTCTCCTCCCCACTGTCTGCACTCGAAGCAAAGAGGATTGTCGCAGATGATCCTCGGGGCTCCTCAAGGGGACAGAGGAGGACACTGAAGCACGGCAGAGGTGTACGGGTCTGGGTAATGCTGTCTTCAGATGGGGTGATTCAGGACTGTGGCTGCAGTAGGATACAGTGGGATCCTTCCCCATCCATTTCTAATTTAGGGGGGAAAAAAAAGAACTAATGTCTGAATGCATGACAACATAGCTCTGCTTTGCCTAGTATAAAAATTCAGCTCCAGCTGCCAGGTGATTTTGTTGGTACATGAGGAGTGCAGAATGTCAATATTCTGTACCTTCCGTGCTTCCTGGGCTGTGTTACCTCCTGCATTTGAACATTTTAACACATCCTGGATCATCTGCAGTGAAAGAAAAATAGTGGAGGTCTGTGAGTATGTTCCACTAGCATGTATGTGTGAGGAATTCAGAATTAGGCAATAAAAGACTTGTAAGGGTGGTGAGAGGGAAGCCCTTCACAGCCCATCCTCATACGACGTAGGCTGTGGTGGCTTCAGGCAGAAGGGCAGCTGGGATGTTAGGTTTCTGGAGCAGTGCTAAGGAACACTTATTTCTCCCCCACTGAAGATTGCAGACAAAGTACAGGCTGGTGTTGCCAGAACCAGTGCGTAAACAGTGAGCAAAAGGCCAGGCCATGCTCTTACCAGCTGCTGCTGTAACTCCCTGATTGAAGAGCAAAACTCAATGGATGTCAGGCTTGGAATGCTCTGGCCTGTCACAGCTTCCCTTTGTTGTCTGTAGAAAACTGAAATGGGGATGCTAATGATTTGTCATATTTTTTGTGATGTTCAGCCATAACATGAACATTCTTTTTTTTCAAATAGGCTCTTTCCTGTCTTCCTTCCCCCTTCTTCCTTTCCTGTTTCTGCTCTCTTTACATGTGCCACATCCAATTAGGCCATTTTTGTCCTCAGACTGATTTTATTAACCATATCCTTGACTTTTCTGCTCTTTTTGCATCTTACTTTCAAGGCCAGGTAGCCACAGCCAGTTTCAGGAGAGCACAAACTTCAGGAAGCATCTTCTGCAGTGCCTTTTGCCATGATTTGCTCCTTGCAGCTTTTAATTAGAACAACAAGAAAAAAAATAACCTATTTGATATCCCAGGTTAGGAGACCCTGGAGAATCAACACCAGTTTGTTTGTGATGCTTTTTGATGTGAAAGATGCTTTTGTTTTGCAACATATTCCTTAAAGGACAGTGCATTGTGTGGGGTGAGGTATGAAGCAGAGCAAAATGAGATCTCAATGCAAAGCAGCTTGTGGACAAAGTGTAGTAGGTCAGGGCTGAGTGAGCAGACAGGGAGGCAGGTTTTCAGGTGGTGTTTTAAGGATTAGTCACCCCACAGTGATGACATTTTCAGGAGTATGGAAAGCCATGCATGAAGCAGAGTCAGGTGTGGGTTCTAGCAGTGTTTGCTCTGCAGCGAGGCAGCCATGGTGCCTTTCTCCTGTGTGTGCAGCTGGAAACAGCTTCTGCCGTTGAAGGTCTCTTTGCATCTGCTCCGTGTTGTGCTGCTGTGTCAACAGAACCCTTCATGAGTTTTATTTGTGTGTCGCTTTCCTATTTGCCAGTGCATTCAAAAACCATTTTTCCCCCCTCTTTTTCTCACGGATTTAGTGCTGAAAATCTCCTGGCTGGGAGAAACCAGTACCCAAAACGCAGCTCTTGGTGGTTTTAAACCGTGGCTGTGTTCACACTTCCCATTTTATCCTTTCTGCTGCCAGCTGATGCAGGTTATTTAAAACCATTTTCCCATCGTGTTTTCTTGTGTGCACAAACAGGGTTGTTTGTATTTCTTTTTTAACGCAGACGTTTACTCATCCCTGAGTGACTGTGTAGCAGTTACTTAACATACATTAAGTAGGGTGGTGTCACATTCCCCTCGGCTGTCCTGGGTCTGCCTGTTGTGTGGCGGGGGTGTGAAGCTGAGCTGCAGAATCCCACGGCGGGGGCGTGAAATTGAACCCCCGAATCTCACAGCAGGGAATGGGAAACTGAACCCCAGAAGAACTCCGTTCTCAGCCGCTGTTCAGAAGCATCCTACAAGGCTGAGTGTAAATAAATGGGATCAGAAACAAGGATCAGAAGGATCCTCAGGACGATCTGACTCTTGTTCGAGTGCTGAATGGATTAAATATAGATCAGAATAGTGGAATTGCTGTGTCAAGGTCATTTTTTTTCCTGAAGAATAAATGGTGGAGATGTCTTCAGTTTTACTTGTTGTGACACAGTTTTGGTTTAATTATGTCTTGCTTGTCAGATTAAAAATGAGAGGGGCTGCTCTAGTTGTGAATACCTTTTTCTTTCTTTGGCTGCTCTTGGTCTATTAGTATAAAAAGGGCAATCTGATGGCAGGCAAACCAAAAGAGAGGAGTTTTTACATGGAATGCTGGAAAGTTTTAAATACTTTTTTTTTTTTTTTTTTTTTCCCTCCCCTCTGTTTGAAATCACATCTTCCAACCTCAGAGACTGATTTTCCTGCAGTATGGGCAAGTGTTTATTTTGCAGGAAGCAAATGAAAACTGAAATGAAAAATGAAATAATGAAATGAAATGAAATCTTACTGTAGAGGGGGGTGGGCTAGCTGACCTTTTGGGGGGTCCCTTCCACCCCAGACCATTCCATGATTTTATGATTCTGTGATGAAATGAAATGAAATGAACGCTTACTGAAGAGGGGGTTGGTCTAGGTGACCTTTGGAGGTCCCTTCCACCCCAGACCATTCTATGATGCCATGATTCTGTGATTTGTGAGATGTAATGAGGTTAGTGTTACCAGCACTAACATACCTGCTCTGCTTTGCTTTCTTTCCAGATATGGACGTGTCGAAAGCGTCAAAATCCTCCCCAAGAGGGGGTCAGAAGGCGGAGTGGCAGCGTTTGTGGATTTCGTGGACATCAAAAGTGCGCAGAAAGCACACAACTCTGTCAACAAAATGGGAGATAGAGACCTACGGACGGATTATAATGAGCCAGGAACCATTCCCAGTGCTGCTCGGGGATTGGATGATACAGTTTCCATAGCATCTCGTAGTAGAGAGGTTTCTGGGTTCAGAGGAGGTGGTGGGGGGCCCACTTACGGCCCCCCACCATCGCTTCATGCACGGGAAGGACGTTATGAGCGGAGACTTGATGGGTAAGTTCCAAGGTTTCTCTAGGCAGGTATTTTGTATTTGATATGGTGAGAAACACAAACTCGTATCTAGGGCCCCCAGATGGATTTAAAATTTTGGGAATTATCTATGTTTCCTATTTTGGGTTGGAAACGGAAGTGATTTCTATCCCAGTGGCTGGTACCTTGTGGATCCATAGAGGATGTGTTCTGCAGCTGGTTGGATATCTACACTTGAAATAAGGTGGTTTTAAGATGGAAGATTTCCTTTGGCCAGCATCGAGATTGGAGTTACTCTGTTCTAGAAGTAATGGTTCCATTTCTTGGATACTATTAAGGCCTTGCTCGGATGTATCCCTGCTGCCAGATGGAGCTATCTTACTCTACAACATGTGGTGAAGCTCTCTGTGGAGTATCTTCGGAATACTAGAACCTAAAATGCTGTGAAAGCTTGCTGCCTAGCTCTCACTGCTGCTCCCTGTACGCAGTTGGTATGTTAATTGGATTGTCAGCACAAAATTTCTAGTAGACTTTTAATGATGCAGCCCCTTGGATTCTACAGACACCACTTAGCCGTGGAGATTAACGCTTGGATGGAGAAGACCGAAGGCAGCATGTGATGGTTCCATTTTGGATCTACATCATTTCCAAGTGATTGGGATTTATTCTTTCTGATGGTATTGGCAAAA
Source organism: Ramphastos sulfuratus (assembly GCA_013399055.1). Lineage (NCBI taxonomy): Eukaryota > Metazoa > Chordata > Aves > Piciformes > Ramphastidae > Ramphastos > Ramphastos sulfuratus. Next base: position 21,686 of record WBNM01015285.1, on the reverse strand, counting down.
AGAGCTGATGGACATTTTACTAAATTTTGGAAATTATAGCCTTTTGTTTTCTTTGCTTTTATTATTTTTGGTTTTTGTTCTTTTTTCTTTTTTTTTTGGTTCCATTTTTGATTTTGTTTTTAATGCTGGGATAAGAACTACTGCCTTTGAATTTATTGGATGGTATACAGTCAAGACGCCAGTAGCCATGGGGAGTGGATTACTATCTAGTCTCTTAAAAAAAAAAAGCTCTTTGCTGCTCCACATTAAAACGTTAGTTTTTAAGGACGTGGTGCTAACACCAGTTTGTGGATAATGCCAGCGAAAAATGACGGGGCTGGATGGTTACAAAGGCGGCTAGAGGATGCCTGCTGGCCAGCAGCGATCAGAGCCCTCGTGCACTGGGTCATCTTCTGCCAGCTGCTTGATTCAGACATAGGGCTGGAGATTAAAATAATGGATCTATTTAAGCGCCTACTGTCGCAAGAAAGAAGTCTGGGGGTTTCAGAGTTACACTTTCAGTCTGGGACTGCTTCCTGCCAGTGGAATTTAAAAAATTTTTTATATATATTTTAAATTTTTTTAATTTTTGTTTTTTGGTCACTAAGATTTTTTTTCTTTTTTTAAAAAATAATTTTTTTTTCTTTTTTCTTGTTGGTTCATCTAAAATATCATTTGACACCCTTGCCCATTAAGAAGGTGGATTACCCCTGTAAGAGGGGCCAAAATTGGGGAAGTTATGTTCACAATTCTCTCCCTAGATTTAATTGGGAATATAGGTCGTGTTTCCACACTTGGAAAAGGTTGGTATGTCCTGCCCTGTGTATATTAGCCCCTCTCCTAACCTGAGTCAACCCCTCTCTTTCCACTAACTCCAGTAGTCCTTAGTACTAATAGATAAATCAAAAAAAAAAAAGCACTGTAGCCCTTAGATTTTTCAGCTCTGCTAGCTCCTCTGTCTGTCTTCTGTGTCCTTCTCACGGATGAGGACTTTGTTCTTTTATGTCAGCTACATAGCAGTAACCCTCTAGAAAATACTGCTTGTTCTCTTCCCTCATTAAATCAGCTCTCACTGATTAACACTTTGTAGGATGCTAAATGCAATCGTTTATGAAATTGTTGATCTTGGTCCTTCAAAAGGGGAGGGGGAGGGAAAGAAAATCAAAAGAGAGAGGGATGCTTCTGTGCCAGGTCCTGAAATAGCTTTCAAAACACCATTGTTGCGAGTGAGAAATACTGAAATGAGAAAGGCAACAATGAATTTTGAGCAGATGCAGAAGTTAATGACATTCTGTTGCACTGCTGAGGTGGTTTCTTATATGTAATTTGAGAGGAAAAAAAAGGCAGGTGAAACGGGAGCTAGTTCTGTAGAAAGCTGTAAAATGAGCCATAATTTAACAGCAGAGGATGAATCTGTTTCAAGGGTTGAGGATCCAGTGATTCATTGCAGAGGGAATGGAAGGAAATTCCTGAGAATGCTAATCGAAAAAGATTCAGAAATCTCATTTTAGGTTTATAAAAGAGACCTGAGATATTTCTACCATTTGAAACAGAAACCAGCCCCTGTGATGCAGGAGAGGAGGAGGAAGTGCAAGGCAAAATTGGGTTATTAGGATTCAGGGGATTGAAGTGACTAATAATTGATTCTGAAGGAAGAATCTGAGAGAGATGGCTGAAAGAAAAAAGGTTGAAATGTCCTTCATCAGCCAGATAATTACATTTTTAAATTAACTTTGCCTACCCTGACATATTTAGAATTTTGCAAGGATTTTTTAACCGTTCGATAGGATCCTTCCCGAGCTGCCATTTTGCAGAGAGAGCCCAGATGTACAATCCTGGTACTTGTCTAACTGAAAGTACTAAACTGTTTGTGATACCCTTTTAACTTGATCTGCCAGTTTTACTATCCCTTCATTGTTGAGATGGGACTAACTTCCTCAGAACATAGAGCCTTTCTCAACTGACATCCAAAATGTTTGAAGGACTGGAATAAAATGGACCTTAGCTACTCAAAAGGGGAGATTTAAACTCTGTAGAGAGAGAAATTCAGTGATTGCAGTAAGCACAGCAGCTGAGAAATTTCATTTATACTCCTTGTGTAGGGTCTTAGTGTCTATTTGGGGGCTTGCACTCTTGCAGCTTCAATATTCTGGCCCTAGTAAGCAAGATGTTTCTTTAGTGGTGACAACTGAGTGTAGCACTCTGCTAAGAACAAAATTCCCTCTAAGAGGGTTAAATGTTTAAAACAGCAACAAGAAACCCTTCAATTTCTGGGTCTTTACTGTGGGTTATGCTACCCCTTTTGAAAGCAGCTTCTTACCTCTGGGTCATGCTTTGCACGGAGGCTTTCATGGCTACAGCCCCATTTGCGATGCCATTTTTGCAGAAGGATAATTAGAAGAGCTTCAGTAATTACCAAGTTCCAGGAAAAAAGAAAAAAATTGTGAAGCTCTTAAGCAAAAATGGAGTAGAAAAAAACCAACCAACCAAACAAAAAAAATCCCAACTCAACAAGTTAATTATGATGTCCGCAAACATGAAGTTTTTTCTCATTTACTGCATTGAAATTAAAAAGCAAAACCCCAAATGCAACTCGGATGAGGATTCTGCACTGGAAAGCAGTGATTTGTTGTTCTGTTTTTTTTTCCTGTGCAGGCAAGATGCTGGTCATGAAAGCCTGATATTGTGATGAAAACAAAAAAAAAAAAAAGATTGCTCAGCTTTATTGTATACAAATATAACTTCGAAGTCGAGTAACCTGTTTTTAAGTTTGTCAGTGTTGGCTTGATTAGGTTGTTGCTGTTTAGTGGAGAAGCAGTGGCAAAGAGGAGTTCAGTGCTGACTGTGAATGTTTGCATGAGTTTGTTTTGGTTTTTGGTTTTCTTTTTGTTTTCGTTTTTGTTTGGTTTTTTTTTTTGCTTTTTTTTTTTTTTTTTTTGCTTCCAGTTGTGCTTGCCCCCTTCTGATGCCATCTTTTTCCCCCCTTCCCAAATGCAGGGCTTCAGATAACAGGGAGCGTGCTTATGAACATAGTGCCTATGGACACCATGAGCGGGGGACGGGAGGATTTGATCGGACGAGACATTACGATCAGGATTACTATAGAGACCCTCGAGAGCGGACTTTACAACATGGGCTCTATTACACTTCTCGGAGTCGAAGTCCAAACCGTTTTGATGCTCATGACCCCCGTTACGAACCTAGGGCCCGGGAGCAGTTTACATTGCCCAGCGTGGTACACAGGGATATCTACAGGGATGAGATTACGCGGGAGGTACGAGGCAGAAGGCCGGAGAGGAATTACCAGCACAGCAGGAGTCGGTCGCCGCATTCGTCCCAGTCCAGGACCCAGTCCCCGCAGCGGCTGGCCAGCCAGGCGTCCAGGCCCACCCGCTCCCCCAGCGGCAGCGGGTCCCGCAGCAGATCTTCCAGCAGTGACTCCATCAGCAGCAGCAGCAGTACCAGCAGTGACAGGTAAGGCCCCTGTGAATCCTCACCTGACCCACAGCCAGCGTGCAGTGGGCTTTGGGAGTTGTTTTCTGAGGCGTGCAGGGTGCTTTGTGACCAAGTCGTTGGTGTGGCAGAGGGGTGGGAAACATCAGACCTCTGAATTGGCACAGAAGGGATTCAAGGTGAGCGCTGGTGCTGCCGTTAATTGTTTTCCATGGTGGATCTCTGCAGTGGCCATCAGGCTGGGCAAAGCAGGACATGCAGCCACAAGGCCTCCAGCTGCCCACCCACGTGCGTGGGGCATGGGGCAACTCTTTATTTGCTTAAGTGAGGGAATGAGCAAATTTTAAGGTCAGCTGCTATTTACAGGACACACTTAAATGCTTTGGGAATGACGAGTGGTCCTGTTCCATTTCCTCTCCTTCCCAGTTGCCACTAACATTTAAAGCATTGCCACGTGGCCTTTCCATTTTTTTCCCCTGTTGCCTTGCAGCAGAAATTGTAAACTTGGAGGAATTTTTAAAAAAAAATCATCAATTCAAGCAAGCATTTCCTGTGGAGACGCCCATGGTCTTGGTTCCTGAATGGCCACAGGAATATTTTGTGTGGCTTTAGAAACTACAGGCGGGGGAAAAATCCAGAACATTCGAGCTGGTCGCTGGGTTTCTTTTAATAGCCTGAAAAATTGTGTTGAAATGATTGCATTTAGCTTTTTGTGAGTAAATTCACCCCGAGAGTGGGAACCGAGAAGCGGGGGTGCAGATATTTAGTGAAGAGCTCTGGTTTGAATTCATCAGGGTTTGCAGAGCTGGAAACATTCCCAGTTCTTCTGCAAACTTGAAAGTGTTCCTTGAGTAACTTGGTGTATGGGTGCAATAAATAGTGTTCAGTTCTGACTGGGAGTGGAGTTCTACCACTGGTGAATCTCTGATCAAGGTGATTGTTCTTATAAAATCTTTCCTGTGTGAAGGTTGGACCTTCTGGAAAGGTTAGATGGGGTAACACTGGGTACGTGTGCAGGAGGAAGATGAGGAAATCAGTTTCTCCTCTTCTCATTTCCCCACCCCTCGATGTCTAAAGAACTGAGGAAAGATGTATTTACTTCTTTTAATTATTGTTTTGTCCTCCTGGATTTAGAAATCCAGGTCCCCATCTTGACAGGTATAGAGAGAGAGGCACCTCTGGAATATCACAGGTGACTTTCAGGCTGCTTTAAAGGGTTGTTTATCTGTTTCTATGGCCTCTCTCTCAACCAGCTCTTCACACTTAGATAATGACAACCCTTTGTCAGAGATTTTCACACTTATTGCAGCTATAAAAAAAAGTGCTGAGACTTCCAAAGGTCTCAAAAAAAAAAAAAAGAAAGAAAAAAACCCCAACAAACTAACAAATCCTGGAGAGGAGGAACTGAAAAAAGGCTTCATTACATTTAAGGTTTAAAAAAGAAAAATCCCCAAACCAGAATAAAGTCCTCTTGTGGTGCTCTTTTGCTCATTGCAGAATGGTTAGGAGGGAGGCCAAGAAAGTTGTAATCTGAAGAAAATGTCATTGTGGGGCTGTCGAGACAGGATGAAACACTGCTGTGCATCTGAGATGGCTAAGGATGATCCCAGTGGAGCAAAGCTCTGGGATGGAATCAGAAGATAAAGCAGTGTCTGCATTTTCTTGGCAATTTCTAGTTGTAGTAATGGAAAAGCAGATGATGCTCTGAGAGCAGAGGGAATGAGGCATTGGTTTTGCTTATTAATGCAGGAAATTTGAATTCAAGAGAGCAAGGGATGGAATCTGGTGGAGAGTGTATTCCATTTTGAAGGATCAGGAAGGACTTTTACTTGTTTCTAGGTGATAAATTAAATCTTCATAAACATGTAACCATGTCTTTACTTGGTAAAGCAAAACCCCACCTGGCTTGAAGCCTTCTAAAGCACAGTGGAATTTCTGTTCAATTTTTGTCACATACCCAGAGCAGGCAGAAATTTATTTGCATCCCCATACTCTGGGTAATAAATTCTGGGTCATTCGTGGTTTGGTTTAGCAAATTCCTTCTATATTATTCATTTCTGTAGTGGGATTGGAACAGCTAAGGACAGGCTGTTACTGACTGTGGAAGAATGATTCCTTGCAATTTCCATGGGATTTCTCAGGGGCTTTAGCAAACTGGAAATGGCCAATTTTGTGATGCTGTGAAATTATTGAGGTCTTTGTGACACTGAATTCTGTGGCAATTGTATGTCTTGGAGAACTTTGTCACTCCAGGCTCGTTCTGCTTGTCTCAACTGGCAAGGTGGAAAAGGCAAGACCAAGCTGTGTTCACTTAAGAGATGACTGGGGACAAATGCTGGAGCCTCAGGGAGGTCGCAGCTGTGAAAGTTTTGTGCATGGTCTTGCCCTTCAGGTGAAAAATGACCAGAAAGGTGGTGAAGGAGAAGTTTGGGCTTTGTTCTTGGTGGTTTTCAGAGCTGTGTGAAATAAGTATGACTTTGGTTAAATGGAGGTGATGTTCTTGGGCAGTAATGTGAGGAAAGATAGTCTGTGGAGTGTTTTAAGAAGATGCAAAAAAGTCTTTTGTCTGAAATTTGTTGCATTGGAGCTCAGCTAAGATTTGCTATAAAGGTGTCTTTGAAGGCCTGCACAGGCAGGGGATTTGTAGTGGGAGCTGCACAGCAGTAATTGAGAAGATAAGACCAAAACAAGCACATGGTAAAAACAAGCCCTGTTCTGTGGAGCAGGCTGTTCCTTGGTGTGTTTGGCCTCACAGCAGCTGCCCCTGGGCTACAGTGGGGCTGCTGCTGGCTGCGGGTGCTTTGCTGGGAGCTGTTTCCTCAGATGGTGTCACCTGCAGAGCTGAGGAGGACTTGGTGCTTTTAAGGACTTTGATTTTCTTAATGTGAGGTCGCTCATTCCCCACCTATCTTACAGAAAAGGGTCACTGTTTTGTGGTTTTTTTGGTTTTTTTTTAATCACCTTGAAAGAGTAAAAAACCTCACAAATGATATTTGACTTTCCCAGCAGCAGCAGCTTTATTTTCTCTCTTGTGTTGACTCGAGCGTGCACCACAAATGATACATTAGCAAACATATTTTCTGTACTGTGTCATGGAAGAAGCTGAATGCTCCTAGAAGCTGTGTGCAATCCCATAGGACACAAACCAGATTTTGTTTATACCCTGCCCTGCCTCCTTGGAAAGGAAAAAAAAAAAGTTTAAAAAAAAAAAAAGGCAACAACACTTATTTTAGGTGGAAAAGGATCTTTTCTAGGCTGCTTGTGGAGGTGTTTTCTGTGCTTTTTAATTCAGTTTTGTGATGTCAAGAGGCCTGATGCGTTTCTTGCTGTTCCATGTGTTAGTGATTATTTTTAAAGCCTTGCTGCAGCTACGTCCTGAGCCACACAGCACCGAGCAGTGGGATGGTTTGCTCTTAAAACTGGGCACGTGGCAAAAGTACCCTGTTGAGATGGGGTTGGAAGTTATTTACAGAATCTGGCTGAAGTGTTTGATGTCCAGAATATGAAAGCATGAACACCGCAGATGTATGTGTGTGTGTGTCTGTAAATTTACAGAGGAGTGACCTCAGAGTTCCTTTTGCTGCCTTCTTTATTTTTGAGAGTGCTTATTCTGTTGTCTGGTGCTGAAGGATTTCCTGGCTGGAGGAAGAATTTCTTCTGACTTGTAATGTAAAAGAGATCAGGAATGAAAATCTTATGACACAAAGCGACTTCATTTTCACCAGGGTTTAAGAGTGCCTCATCAGTGCTGTGGTGTGGGAGTAAAGTGATGGAAAGAAAGTTGTCTGAAAATGGACTTTTTGATGGTTGTGACAGCTGTACCGAAAGGTCTAATGACAAGTGAGCAAGGCTTTCATAAAGTAATTAGAGATGGGTTTTAATTTCAGATTGCTCTGTGATGAAATTCTGGAGCAATGAGTTGCAGTTGGAAAGGAACACCTCGGTGTTATTTTCTGTCTTAATATTGAAATAAACTGATGAAAAACACTGCCAAGAGAATTTTAATCATGGGAAAAAAACCCAGGCTCCCTGCAACCTCGTGGAGGCTGCAGTATGTTTTGTTCTGCTGGCGACTTTCTTAGCCTGTTTAAACAACCGAAGTGAAAGTAGAAGCAAGTGAATTTCGTTTCGTTTAATTACATAATACAGACCTTTCCCTACCATTGTCTTCCTCTCTTCTTTCCTGCTCGGTTTGTCTGCCAGCAAGCAATGAATCACTTAGAATGGGATGTAGGGGTTTTGAGTGGGCTGAGAGATGCCTCTGCTGGGGACAGCTGAAAAACATCAGCAAGAATGAAGTTAAATGTGCCTGTCCTGTCTCTTATTTAACAACGGGTGAGATGGCCTTGCTGGCGTTACATGATTCCACCCCAGTTTTACACCGTGGAGATAGCCTGAATATTTTTAATCTCTCCTGGTAGGATGACAGGGTTACAGCATGCTCCTGTTCGTGTGGTAAGAAGAATTAGGCTAAGGTTTAAGAGGAAAATAAAAATTAAACCAGGCATAGAGTAGGAATCCTCCTTTTCGATTAGCACAAAGGCAACACTAAACCCTGTAAGAGCCAGGTGGAACACCTCATCTTTACCTTTTGTTCCCATAGAGCTGTGTGTGGCTTTGATGTTCTGTCTGCGCAGGGAAATGTGAATTAGGGACAGGAAAATTAAAAAATCCAACTCGGATATTCTCAGGTTTTTGTTACCAACTGTCGAGGGTTTTCACTTTGTTCTTTCTTGTGTTTCTGCTCATGTCAGCCTGTGCTGCTTCTCATCTAAATATAACCTAGACCATCCTCTTAGACGTAATTTTTTTTTCTGTTGTTGTTTTACCCTTGGGAGTATATCGAGTTTCTTGAAATTGAACACAGGCAGATTTTTTTTTTTTTTTTGCAGAGAGCTTTGAAGAGAGAGGCGATTGTGGTTTTTTGGTATCGAACAGATTTAAAATACAGAAAACAAACCTCTATACCCTCCCTTCTCAGAATTGGGAGAGACTACCTGTACCTGAACACACACACACGTTTATTATACAGAAACAAAGCCTTCTGTGGGAGAAAAAAAGAGAGGGAGGTGGAAGGAAGGAAGGGAAAGGAAGGAAGGGAAAGCAGGGAGGGAAAGAAGGAAGAGGAAGAAGGAAGGGAAAGAAGGAAGAAGGAAGAGGAAGAAGGAAGGGAAAGAAGGAAGAGAAGGAAGGGAAAGAAGGAAGAGAAGGAAGGAAGGGAAAGAAGGAAGAGAAGGAAGGAAGGGGAAGAAGGAAGAGGAAGAAGGAAGGGAAAGAAGGAAGGGAAAGAAGGAAGAAGGAAGGAGGAAAATGAAGAAGGAAGGGAAAGAAGGAAGGAGGAAGAGGAAGGAGGAAAAGGAAGGAGGAAGAGGAAGGAGGAAAAGGAGGAAGAGGAAGGAGGAAGGAGGAAAAGGAAGGAGGAAGAGGAAGAAGGAAGGAAAGGAAGAAAGCAAGGAAGGGAGAGAGGAAGGATGAAAGGAAGAGAAAGGAAGGCGTCAATATATGGCCCGGGATCTCAGATCTCCTGGCAACTGCCGAGCAAATGGTGCCCGAGTCCCCCGCGGCCGGGCAGCAGCAGCCGCCGGCGGTGCCCCCAGCCCGGCGGGAGGCGAGGCTGCGCGCTCCGCCGTCGAGCTGCTGACAGAGCGGCTGAGGGAGGCCGCCAGCTCGCATTACCTCATCTGTATACTCTAGAGTAAGCTATTAAAAATGTGCCTTGCATAAG
>WBNM01015285.1:0-11441 GCA_013399055.1 Ramphastos sulfuratus | reverse complement strand
GGAAGAAGGAAGAGGAAGAAGGAAGGGAAAGAAGGAAGAGAAGGAAGGGAAAGAAGGAAGAGAAGGAAGGAAGGGAAAGAAGGAAGAGAAGGAAGGAAGGGGAAGAAGGAAGAGGAAGAAGGAAGGGAAAGAAGGAAGGGAAAGAAGGAAGAAGGAAGGGAAAGAAGGAAGAAGGAAGGAGGAAAATGAAGAAGGAAGGGAAAGAAGGAAGGAGGAAGAGGAAGGAGGAAAAGGAAGGAGGAAGAGGAAGGAGGAAAAGGAGGAAGAGGAAGGAGGAAGGAGGAAAAGGAAGGAGGAAGAGGAAGAAGGAAGGAAAGGAAGAAAGCAAGGAAGGGAGAGAGGAAGGATGAAAGGAAGAGAAAGGAAGGCGTCAATATATGGCCCGGGATCTCAGATCTCCTGGCAACTGCCGAGCAAATGGTGCCCGAGTCCCCCGCGGCCGGGCAGCAGCAGCCGCCGGCGGTGCCCCCAGCCCGGCGGGAGGCGAGGCTGCGCGCTCCGCCGTCGAGCTGCTGACAGAGCGGCTGAGGGAGGCCGCCAGCTCGCATTACCTCATCTGTATACTCTAGAGTAAGCTATTAAAAATGTGCCTTGCATAAGAGATTTTTATCTCGCCCTGAAAATCCGCCGCTTTAGGTCGCCTCTGCTGGCGGCGGCAGGAGCTCGGCTCATGGCGGCCGGGCCGGGGCCGCCTCAGCCCGGGGTGAGAGGGGAAGCTGGGCGGGTCCCTCGCCTTTGGGAGCCCCGGCCCCGTGTGCAAGTGAAAGGCGGCGTGCGTTTGTTTGTGTCCTCGCCTTGGTGCTTGGGTTGCGGTTTGGGGGTGCAGACTCCCCCACTCGCTCGGCATGAGGGCAAAGGGTAGGCTGGCCTCGGCCGCGGAGCCTGTGCGAGGGCTGAGCGCGGAGCTCTCCCTCGCCGTGCGCACGGCAAGGCGGCGGCGTCCTCCCCGCCCCCAGTGGGACCACCGAGCGCAGCCCCTGGCCGGCGGCGGGGAGGGCGAGTTGTTTGTGTCTGAGAACCGGTCTGAACCGGCGGGAGCCGGCCGGGGCCGCCACCGCGCCGCCCTCCGGGCGGGGCCGCCCCGGCGAGTAAAAATACCTCCGCTCGCTGCAAACCCCTTCACTTTTCGCGTGGAGGCTGGCGCCGGCTGCGCTCTCGGGTGGCTGTTTTATTTCTCACGGAGCGCAGGGAAGCGCCGCGGTCACGCAGCGAAATAGCAGCGCCAGCCTGAAAGCCGGGGCTGAGGGAGGTATCTGAGCTCTCGACCTCCCAGTTTTAGGTCGCTGTTTGTTTTTGAAACCTCGCTTCGGTACTCAGCGCTCTGCCCGCTGCAGAAATGAGCAGTTGTTGCTCCGCTGGAAGAACGAGCCCCCATAGTACCCCTGAAAGGAGGGGAGCCACTGGAGCCAGCCCCCATAGTACCTCTGAAAGAAGGGGAGCCACTGGAGCCAATCCCCATAGTACCCCTGAAAGGAGGGGAGCCACTGAGCCAGCCCCCATAGTACCCCTGAAAGGAGAGGAGCCACTGAGCCAGCCCCCATAGTACCCCTGAAAGGAGAGGAGCCACTGAGCCAGCCCCCATAGTACCCCTGAAAGGAGGGGAGCCACTGAGCCAGCCCCTACAGCCAACCGACACTACTCTGAGGGGAAGGAGTTAGGACACGGGTGCGAAGTACAATGGCTGCTTGAACGTTCTGGAAGAACCCATGCCCTGTCTTTTATATGAGTATACAATAAAACCCTTTAAAATATGGTCGAGTTTGGCAGCCCCTTTTTTTTTTTATGGTACGTTGTTTAGTTTGGATGAGCTCTGCCCCTAAAGAGTGGACCTGTTATTGCAATTAATAACCCCCAGTAACAGCTGGGAATTGCTGGCTCCAAATGACAGCAATTTGGCCTCTTGCTAAATTTGTAGAAGTATTTGTTTACCTGCATCTGGTCTCTCAGTCTTTGTTTCATGGCAGAGCCCAGAAGATTTGCTGCTTTCAAAGTGCATTTGATGTTTTGTTTTGATGTGGTTTTTTTTTCCCTCTCCAGGCAGAGAAAAATTTCTTTTTACAAACCAGTATCAGTGAGTGAGTTCTAAAATTTTAGCCTGTTGGGGTGAAAATGAATGGAAAAGGGGTCTTGGAAAAAATACCTCTTATTATTTTGGTCATCTTAAATGACTTCGTTGTTTTGCATTCTGTTAAAGAGATTATTGCCTTTTTTTTTTTTTTTTTAATGCCTGTAAAAGCTTCTTGCAATTAGGTCAGAGTCTTTGTTAGCAAATATGAGGATTTCTGGCAGCTAAATCCAGACCCTGGTGTGAACTCGCCTTAACCTCTGGTGGTGGAGGAAGACCTGCCCTGCTTAAAAATAATGCTCGCAACTCACCTACGGACAGCTGCAGGACTGCTGGAGCCAATATCTGGTGTGAGGTCTGGCAATTTCAGGTCATTTTCACCACCTTTTTTCAGGAACAGTGGGGGAAAAACCTGAACTGTGTGAGAGGCACTGCTTGTGACAGTGCTGGGGGAGATGTTGTCCTCCTCCTGAATTTTGCTGCTTTGGGCTGTTTGTTAAAGCCTGTGAGAGCTGCTAAAAATGCCTTTTCTTCCCAGGAGCGTGCTGAAGCCCGAGGAAGGTCTGGTGCCGTCAGTGGATTGGGTTTGACTTTGGGGTTGCGAGCGCCGCGTATTAACAAAATGGTCACTTCTAATTGCCTTTTTAAGGCTTTGATTTCCTTCCAAGTATTTTGCTTAATCATCTTGAGTAGGCTGAGGGAAGGAAAGAATTAGCTGAGGTCAGGGAAGTTGAAGCTGCCCATGTTACTTCTCAGAAGCTAGGCTTACTCTGAGGGATCCTGAAGGCAGGAAGAAATCTGCCTCTTGCTCTCTTCCTTGCCGTACACCAGAAAAATGAGGGGAAATTGAATCCCCCCACCCTCAAAAGCCAAACAAACCAGGGAAACGTGGAAATGCAGTGATTAGGGTTGGATGCCTTCCTCAGCATGAAAGGTCCAGATTGCCCTTTCTCAAAGAAAATACAGCTCAGATATGAATCACAGCTAAAAGAGATGAGAGGGATTGCAGTTCGGAAGTGCCTGCTTGTCTGCAGTGATGATGGAGGGAGTCTAGACAGCTCAGATGGAGACACATACATTACAGGCACCAAAAGGTGGGGGAGAGGATTCCTGTCGTAAGGACCTTTGGAATAATGGACATTTTAATAATTTCTAATGAATATTCACAGGGAGGGATGCATAGCAACAGAGCGAGGCTGTGTTGAAGGCTTCCAGAAAAATACCAGTCATTAGGAGGATCAAAGGAAAAATCCCCCCACTGCTGGTGTGCAGTCATTTGTGTTTCCATTAAAGTGTAGACAGAGCAGCCCTTCACATCTTAAAAGACTTGCAAAGACAGCAATTTGTGTGTGTTTTTTTTTTTTTTTCCCCCTCCCCAAAGAGGATATTTCTGGCTCTGACAGAGGTGTGGATGCAACACAGTAACACCTTTAGGAAAAGAACCTTCCCTTTAAAACCAGAGCAGCCATATTAACCTTAAAACCCACTGTAGGTAGAATGTGGTGTGCTTGAGCTGAGGTCACAGGGATGTGACTTTTCATGGTAAATAAACCTTGCTGGGGGAAAAAGTAGAAGAATATCATCCCCAAGTCTTTGCTTGTTGAGTTAACCATATGATCCTATGTGCTGAGGTTTGTCCAGGCATCCATTATAGTCTGCCTGCAATGTCACAAATGCCAAAAGTACTAATGACAGCTTCAAGGTTTTAAGTGGGAAAGCTCCTTAACAGATGATTAGATATCCCTCTGCAGATCTGTGTGGTCAGCTGGGTAACATGCACAGCTATGAGTGGAAAATCACAGACAGGGAGAGGCGAGGGTGATGGTGTGGTAGAGGTGAAACAATTCATATCTGCCAGGGTGTAACTGGAATTCTTAAAAACCTTGAAGGGAAGATGGTGCTAAACCATGTCCTTCAGCACCACATCTCTTCATCTTCTAAACACCTCCAGGGATGAGAATTCAACCACCTTCCTGGATAGCCTGGTCCAGTGTTTAAGAAGCCTTTCAATGAAGAAGTTTCTTGTAATATCTGACCTAAATCTCCCCTGGTGCAGCTTCAGGACATTTCCTCTCATCTTGTCACTTGTTCCCTGGGAGAAGAGACCAACCCCCAGGAGACTCCAGCCTCCTTTCAGGGAGTTGCAGAGAGCCAGAAGGTCTACCCTCAGCCTCTTTCTGTCTGGATTAAACAACCCTGGTTTCCTCAGCTGCTTCTTCACCAGACCTGTTCTCAGACCCATCACCAGCTTTGTTGCCCTTCTCTGGACCTGCTCCAGCTCCTCAGTGTCTTTGGAGTAAGGGCCCCAAAACTTCACCCAGTACTCAAGGTGTGGCCACACCAGTGCCCAGTACATGGGGAGAAGCATTCCCACGAGAACCTTGCGTTGTTACTTCCCAAGTTCCTAACACAAGAACAAACCCATCCCTTTCGTGTGTGTGGCATTAAGAAAAAAGCCTTCTCTGTGAATCTCCCCTCCTTGCAGGAATCCTGTCACAAAGGTAGGACATGTTCTGTTTCCCTGTGCTTGCTGGGTTTCAGACAAACACCCCATCCCCTTCCAGCCAGGAGTCCTCTCTCCCGTTGGGAGAAGTGGAATGTGGAGCTTTTCAAATGCTTGTCTCTGAAAAATGCCTAAGGTTCACTGTGCAGTTGCTTTATTTAACTCAAAGCAAGGATTTTGGTTAGAACACACACAGAAATGTAGGATGGCAGTAAAAGTACCTTTTGGAGAATCCTTTCCACCAGAGGAAAGTGGTTTTCAGGGGTGTCTCCTCATTTCTTCCACAGCTGCCTTATATTCTCCACAGCTGTCCAGAAATCTTTGCTATTTCTGTACCTGGGGAAAAATAGGAAAACTTCATCAAACCCTTTAGGAATCAGGGGAATAATTAAAGCATGTCCCCTGGCACTAGGGGCATCCTAGTGAGTTCTTCTTTTTCATCTGCTCAGGAGTAGAAAGCTTTCCTGTCAGGATAAGGCGTGAAAGATCGGCCCTGTTCTCCTCCTGAAAGTGCGTTCCCAGGGCTGAGAGCTCCCTGTCCCCACGGACAAATGGTGCCGGGCTGGGCTGACAGGGAGATGCAAAGTGCCCTACTTAATTCCAGCTGCTACAGGTTTGACCTCCTTGGATCATCTGACACCTCGTTTGGTAAGAGGTTGCTGCAAGATCTCAAACCCTCAAATTATGTCAGATTTACCTCGTGGCTTTGAAGTTAGTCCCTCCCTTCGAGGTTTGTTTACTGCCTGCTATGTCCTGTTGTCTGGATTGTGAAGGATGAATAGTCACAGAAAGGAAGCTGTCGGGTTAGTGCACATTTTCTATTCCTCTTGGCTTTCCAAAGGCACATGGAGCTGAGTCTGTTCCTGTTGCAGAGGTTGGGGACTCACTGAAGACCTCCTGCGCCGGTCAGGGCTTTGCTGGGTAAATGTTGGCTTGTGAATGTGCTGTGTGTTGGCTTGTTTGGAGGTGGAGGGAGGTGAGGAACAGCTTGGTGTGCTGATAGAGGAGACACAGATGCTATCTAGCAGTGATGTCAGAAGGAGTTTATATTGGTTTGGCTTATCAATATGCAGTTTCTCTGTAACGCCTAGAACTGACATGTGAAAGGAGGAAGATGTTTGATGAGTTCTGTACCTGTGCCTTGCAGACTGCACCTCGCTGCTGTGGTTTGGGGCTTCAAAGTCTCTCTTTAGGCGCTAAATCCCCTCAGGGAAGCACACAGGTGGTGCATGTAGGCTTTGCCTGTCGGAATTCCTTGGAGGACTTCTCTTCTGTCCCCAGTTCATGCTGCTCCTCCTTTCCCAGCCTTGCTAACTACGTGCTGCCATGTGCTGTGGGTGTGGAAGGGCAGTGGAGTTATGAGGACATAAGGCATTTTTCTTTGGCATTTTTCCCTGCTTTTGCATTTTTCCCACAAATACCCAAGTCCTCAGCCTTGCTTCATAATCCCTGGTTAGTGTGATGGAGTTATCCCATGACTTTTTGGGGAGCCTCTCTACTTCTGACCATGTGGGGGTTTAATCACTAACTAGTAAGAAATCCTGTTGAATTAAATTGCAGTAAGGTGCCTTTTGCTCTTAAGAGACAAACACAAAACCCACTCTGTCATATGCTGCTTTTGGGTTCTTTTTCAAATTAATTTCTAAGGTTTGCAGTTACTCTCGACAAACATAAATGCACATTTTCCCTACCAACATGATAAACATACACTAGGCTGTGGCAGTTTACTTGTTTCATACAAAGATTGTCTGTTTAATCGTATTTTTTGTGACTTAAGTGTTTTGTTAGTTGCTTTTTTTTTTTACCCATGTGAAATGGCATAAAAAATTCTACTTTTAGTTGTATTTTTATTTGCATGTGGGCAGAAAATGAAGTAATTCCCAAATATAGTCCTAGCCAAGAGATCCATCTGTTCTCTGCATTTTTAAATGGCAAATTAATCCTTAGCATGCAACTCATCAAATGTCTTCTTCTCTTTTATAATGTATGCTGCCTGAGATCATAGAAATTACCTTTTTTTTTTTTTTCTCAGGCCTTTCATTTTAAGTAGTCCTTTATTTGAGACTGGGAGCCACTGTTCCACTCTGACACATTGCTGCTGTGCATCTCCCAAGTGCTGGAGTTGATCTAGAAAAGGGTATTTAAAAAAAACAAACCCAAACCCTCCAAAATGATTCTTCCCTTCACTGGTGTTTCTTTAAAAGGCCATAGAAATCTTGTTTGATAAACACAATTAAATGGACTTGTTTCTGATGGAGAATGAGGGTTGCTCTGTCCATGTGCCATTAAATTTGGCTCTTGGGGCACTAGTGACCATTTTTAGAAGTACTAAACTTGCACAGTGTTATCTGCCATAAATGGAAGGTCTATATTAAGCTTTGCACGTTCCCAGTTTCACTTCAGCAGCATTGTTTATTGGCTGTGTATCTTGGCATGCCTTCCATCCCCACTCCCAGCCCGAGAACAATTCTGTTGCTTTAGCAGCAAGGATGCAGCGTTTCAGAACGGCTCCGACTCGGGAACTGCAACAAGCAGCATTCTGTGTCAGGCTAAAAGCAGGGCCTTGCGAGGGAGGCGATGATCTCACTCACCTCTTGGCAGGGCCGAGCGCAAGGGCAGGGGCTTGCTGCCTGCGTGGGCAGGGAGAGTGGCCCTGGGGAACCTGAGGTAAGGAGCAGCCAAGGGTGAAGTCCATGGGGCGTGCGTGGGGTTGACAAATGAGAGCTGGCAGGCAGAAAAATAGTGCCAGGTTTGGGTTTTTCTTAGGAGCAGATGGGATGCTTTTCTAGAACACAAAGGCAGAATTAATTCTACCTGTTTGTTTGCTGTGGTCTTACCAGCACCTTCTTTTGGAAAAAGCATTTCCAGGTCTGGCAGACTGAAACAACCTGAGGGTGAATCTGAGCTAGGGCTCTCTAGTTTTGCTTCTGAGAAAGGTCCAGGGCTCAACGTGATTTCAGTATAGTCAAGACCAAGGACTTTAAAAATTGTATCAAGTGTATATTTCCAACAAATTATTTGATAGTACTTTGAAGGCAAAAAAAGTTGCTTTTTATTCCTCAAGTAAATATGTAGTAGCATACTTGGAAGCAGCAGTGGTTGCATTTGACATGGCACCTCACTCTCTGGGCTTACAGACAGTACTTGGGGTGGAGTTGTGGTGTTTT
Organism: Ramphastos sulfuratus; assembly: GCA_013399055.1. Lineage (NCBI taxonomy): Eukaryota > Metazoa > Chordata > Aves > Piciformes > Ramphastidae > Ramphastos > Ramphastos sulfuratus. The sequence continues at coordinate 3,706 of WBNM01015285.1, read as the reverse complement.
TTTTTCAGATGCATAATAGGTCCTTTCATGAAAGTGCTGCAGTTGGTGATGGGAAACTGCCCTCAAATGTTGCTTTCTCAGTATTTTGAGAAGCTTGGGCCTCCCATGAGCCAGGGGATCAAGTTTTTCAGCCTGCTCCCAGGGTGATTCATTGGATGACCTTGGGCAAAGCCCTTGACCTCTTACTTTTTTTTTTTTTTTTCTTTTTTTTTCCCCCCCTCCATCTGCCGTGCAGGGATAGTGAGACATCCCAACCTCCCTGAGTCTTCTTGAACCGAGATGGTGTTTAGATGGTGTTTTTCAAAGGTATCATATGCTCTGAGGTGACAGTTGCAAAATGTTCATTTAGATGGTCTGCAGATAGCTGGCAGAAGCTGTTTACTTTAACAGTATGACACAAGGTTTGGCCAAAGGTTTGCAAGCAATTTTTCTTCCAGACTGAATGAGCCGTTCCCTGCCGTAGCGGTGAACTCTGCCCTGCTGCTCTCCTTCAACAGCTGCTGGAGTGCAGGCTGATCGCTGCTGGCAGCCTTCAGCTGCAGCTCTTCTGCAGACATGTCCTGGTGGCACTGCAGATCGTTTGGCTGGAGCCTGGACTGGTCGGAGGATGTGGATGTTTGGGATGGCTGCAGCAGGACTTCTCGAAGGGCTCTTCACCCAAGACTTCCCTCCTTTAAAAAACCAGAGGCTCCCTGGGCTCACATATTCTCACACCCACCCTCCTCCTGTCCTCTGCATTGGTGGAAGTTTAATTGTGGGAAAGCTGCGTCAAAGAGCTGGCTTTGTACTTCACCCTCAAGGCCTCAATGACTTTAATCTTTCCCAGCATCTAGCTCTGTCACTGTGGCCGTTTGCTGAGAAAGCATTTCCTGCAGCTTCCTGGAGCTCCAGTTCCGAGCGGCAGCGGTGCTGCTGTTCCCTGGGAGTACCCCTGTTCTAAAAGGCAGTGGCTGGGGCAGCTGGCAGCTCCAGCTGCTCCTGGGTTCAACACTAAACCCAGCCCTGTCTGACCTAGCAGTGACGTGAAGAGCAGAGGCAGCAGTAGTAGTAGGGTGTTGTGGTTGTTGCTGAGTTGACTGTTTGCTCTGTAGATAAGTTTGTTGCCAAGATGTTTTTTTTTTTTTTTTCCTTACAGGGTAGTTGTTTTTTATTCTTGGCTGTATGAAGTTCACGGCTGAGGACAGAGGGACATAGGTCGAGGTAACACCAACAGAGGGTTGGGCTCAGGGATTCATGTAAACATAGATATTTTTAAGGATTGTAGTGGATTATTTAGTTGCAAGGAAGAAGTAAAAGCAGCCCAGGGCTGTCTTGAAACACTCAGAGCACTTAGCTCCAGGGGAGATGTGGTTCTGGGAGTGAAAGTGGTCCTGTCCTTCTGAGCTACATTGTGGCAGGCTAAAGTGAACGGTGGAGAAGATGAAGATGTTTCTCAGCAGATCTCAGACACCAGATCTTTGCTGACAAGATCAGGTGTCACACATCATGATAAAATGACTGAAGTAAATCCATCGCTGTAGCCTGTCACAGAAATGAAGATGTGGTGTGAATAAGGCAGTCACTTGGCCTGGGTTAAATATCCAGTGTAAATACCGTCTGGAGACTGTCTTAGGAACCTGCTGCTCAGAGTCAGAAATCAATACTGCACCATCTGAAGGACACTGAGTTGTCATGGTGGTGTTGCTTTCCCATGGCATTTAAACATCATTTCTTTCAATTTAGGAGTTCATCCCAGCAGGAGATTTCATAAATCTCTTCTGGGTGTGGTAAGACAGAAAAAGTTAAGGGAAGGAGAATGTCCTAACTCCACTTCTCTGTAGCATTCACTGACCTCTCTTCAGAGCAGCAAAGCTTTTTCACTTGTGCCATGCTTTGGGTGATTCCTTTCCACTTCCACGCAAGTAGATACGGTTTTTGTCCCCTCCTCAGAAGGTTGTTTTATCATCACTGTGTGTTGTTAAATACTTCAGAGTGTGACATGCACAAACCAAAGTTCCTTGGGTGGCGAGTTCTCAGTGGCTTGACAGGCTGCCAGGAATGGCATGCAGGCACATCCTGGCCTGCCTTGCCCCGTGAGCTCCCTAGGTGCAGGAGGCTGGGGTGATGGGCACTGAGTAATTACACGGAGAGAGTGTGAGGTGGAGATCACTGCTCCCCACCATATTTTCTCCACCCTTCCACACTAAGCAGCCTGAGTCTGAGGGAAAGCTTTGTTGTGAGATGCAAGAGCTGGGCTCCAGCTCTTTGTGGTGTGTGCCCGTGGGCTGAGCCCTCTCACTGCCTGCCTGTCCTCTGCAAAATATGGTAACGACTTGTTACCTCTTGATCTCTTCACACAAACAAACTTCAGAGGTTTGACTGAGGTTTCTGGTATCTTTAACTTCAGGTTCAACGACTCCTTTCAACTAGAGGGAAAAAAAAAACCCTACCCCATATTTATTTCTGCAGATGTGAGAAATGTTGTTTCCCTCACAGATACAGACCGAGACAAGTTACTATTATGCAGGACACATCATGAGTGCAAAACAGCTCCCTGCTGCTCACCTGCAGATTTAGGTCAGAGCTGGAATCAGCTCTGACACAGAGGTGCTAACCCTCTGCCCAGACCTCATGAATTTTCGTCGTGGTTGTTCCTCCCTGAACGTGGCAGAACAGCCTTTGGGATTGCTGGAGTGACCCGGGGCTGGCTGGGTTCTTTGGGAGGGGGTTGCTTGCCATACCTGCAATTTGATGTGTGATTCTCCCTTCCGTGTGCATAGAGCATGGGGAGGAATTCTGGTTAAAGCCCTTTTTAGATTCATCTGCTGTTTAGTAGGGCAGGAATGGCAGGCTTCAGTAGACCTCTGCGCATATCACAGAATCTCACAGTGCCAGGTGGGAAGGGACCCCAAGGGTCATCTGGTCCAAGCCTTTTTGGTGATAATGAGTTGAAATGGGATGGCCCAGCACTCTATTTCAGTAGATCAGTTTTCATCCAGAAGAGAAGCTGGAATGTTTTTCTCTGGCAGTCTGTAGCTAGGATGGAACTGGATCTATTTTTCAAGATTAAAAGCAGTTAGTGTCATTTTTTGCTGGATATGTCTGACAATAATCAGATCTTTTTAACTGTTTTTTTTTTTTCTCCAAGCAACACATTGGTGTGTTCAGCATACTTTGATCCTTTTCTGGTGCCGTTTTTCCAGGTTCAAGAAATCTTAACTGGTGCTTTGTTTGTCACCAGGATTGGTGTCCTTTTGATAGAGCTGGCTCCACAGCACTGTCACGCCTTGTGCAGCTGCTGGTTTTTTTTTTGCCTGAAGATCATCTACAGAGACTTAGCTCAGATCTGGCAAGGGAGGGCCAAGGAAAAAAAAAAAAAAAAGGGTTCCTGTTGCTTCCGTTCAGAGATGACTGTACGTTAACTTCTGGATTTCCTGACCTGACTTGGGAATCTACTGCTGACATCAGCCGTGAGAACAACCTGCAGTCAGCTGGGACTGCTGCTGCGGGAGGTAGTCCTGAAGAGATCTTTCGAGGAGATAATCTTGACTGAGAGATTATTTTGACAGGGTATTGAATCAGAGCTGATCTAGGCAGAGTTCCTGATTTCAGTTAATTTTGGCAGGAAGAAAAATAACCACTCTGCATATTTCTGTAGAAGGACTCCTGGATCGTTTACCAGTCCTGCTGAGACATTTTTTGAAGGCAGCTATTAAAAAAAAAAAAA